>JARJEB010030995.1:0-18736 GCA_030264535.1 Liometoxenus newtonarum
GTATATATTGTTACAATTGTATAACTTCATAAAGGACATCATTTTGGTTCGGTTTGTTGCCTGCTGATACTGATTTCGTCATTTTCTTACTCCTCACTTCTATATTCTTTTTATTTTCATTTTTGGTAGCGCGCATTCTTCATTGCATTGTATGATTCCGGCTATTATTTGCAACATATAAAACGAGCATAAAAGTCGTTATGAAACTTTAATGAAACTTAATGTACCTACACAAAATACACATTGTTATAGTGTTCGTAGTTCTTTATGATATATAAGTAGCTCAACAAAACATTAAATCTTTTGTACATAGTTATTAGGATTCCTGGCCGTAAACAAGTTGGCGTCTTACAAATTTGTTTAAATCGCGCTATCGCCAGGATAATAAATTAATGAACGTTATAAAAAGTTACTAACATTACATCTATTCGGAGTCATTTCGTTCGTTTATTATGATGAGACACGAAAGGACAACATGGACGGAAACGAATTGCACGAACTGAAGGGTATAAGGATTCAAAATGCTCGAAGCTGGACGTAAAATGAGCAAAGTGATAGGAACTCGCTGTCTGCAAGAACGAGAGCGAGCGTTATTCTTTGATAATTATGTTCACGTTTTACGTTTACCATCTTGGTTCATTAATTTTCTTTGCTAGTATGGCTCACAAACGGTAAAATGAGATTGTAATACATGCAAACTGTTTAGACAAAAATTTATAAAGGAATATTCAGTTAAATTTAAGAAAGCTTTGGTAGGATTAACACCTGCCTCTTCAGTTTGCAGGATCGTTTTTGAAATTTATTTACCTAACTGTGCCCCAGATGCTATCAATGGCTTTCAACTTGTTTAATGTTTAATTATAACAGACCGTTTAAGATATAGTCCTTGGTCTAATAATTATACAGATTTTTCGAGTATTTCTTCGAAAAAATAGTCTTAAAATATTTTCGCGTTTCTCTGTAAGCCAATGTCAGACTCTTACAGACTAAACTTCCACCTGAGTACCTAATTTCAGAAAAAAAGCCATGCCGTAGAAAGGAGTGGGAGGACCTAGAATGCAAAAAGCAAGGAACCGGTAGAGTTAAATGATTTGTCATTTGATGTTTGGTTTTATCACCGAACGGTAATGTGACGTATTGACCTACTTATTGCATTGCTTATGCAATAATAGGCAAGATTACGCAATACTAATATTGCATCAGAAAAGTTGGGATGTCACACTAATATAATTATATGTTGAATTTGGTTATACGTCAATGGGACGCGGTCAATGGGACGAGCGACAATTGGACGCCGTCATTTGGACGCGCGACAATTGGACGAGTACAACAACTGGACGCGCGGCAATTGGACGCGTACGACAAACAGCCAAGTACGCTAAAACCAAAGTACGTTTTGTATTCTGGCACTACCCTTCTGCTAACCCCAACAGGTTCTGACCTCCTTACCGTAAGACCACTCTTCCAATTGTCGCTCGTTCAATTGTTGTCGCGTCCAATTGCCGCGCGTCCAATTGACCGCGTCCAATTGTCGCTCGTCCAATTGACCGCGTCCAATTGACGCGATACCGTTGAATTTAAACGCAAGGCTGTATATCAGTCACTTCATTCACGACTCAGTAAATTATAAAAGCGGAAAAAAGCCGTAAGCAGCCGCAAAATTTACTAGACATAAGGCGCAAATAAGTTTTGTACAGAGTAACTGATATAACAAAGTAACAGCAAACGAAGAGACCGAAAATGGAATAAAATAAAAGACAGAAGAATCATAACGAAGGGTCGGCAAAGCCTTCGAAGAAATGGCGACGTGGAAAGAGGTGCTGCGCAAAAAAAGAAAAATAAATTAGGAAACTTTTTCAATTGCCAGTCCGACATATTTTACATAATTTTATTTGTCTGTTTCGAGTCTAATTGTATTACCACAGCGACTCTGCCGTATATATTTTCTTATTCTACGGTTTTCTCCACTTTTTATTTATTTTCTCCCTTCGTTCATCTTAACACAATAGCTCAAGTCATTGAAAAATATTTCATGATGGAAGAAAAAGAAAAAAAAAACACCTTGGACGCTACACAAATTCCAAACAAGAGAAACTTTTATATAAGGGAACATGATCACAGTACTTCCCTGCACACTTAATTGCGGAAATTTAATTTAGTTTGAACGAGGGTTAAATAAATTCTGAACGTAGCAATGTATCTGGCGCCACCTATTAGTGAACAAGTCAACTAACTCATACCGCAACACTGCAAGCGGCAACACCGCACATAACCAATAAATAGAAGTGTTGGGAGGGCACTGTCAAACGGAATAGTAAAACGAGCAAGACAGTTCCCAAGATGTCTTATATTTTTTCTTTAAAACGCAGGAAAACGGCTATGATGGCATTTAGAGTTGGAGGTGAGGGCAAGTAAATGTAAAAGCACTAATGACAGCTCGTCGGTCTATTAGCTAAATGTAATTTGAGACTTTGAGAAATAAAATAAGTTAAACAAAACATCATCCACAACAATTAGTACAATTACATCTGAAGTTTTATAAATCCGTCACGCATTCCTTGTCTTTCGAAACTGGTTATTAAAATATTCAATTCTTGACTTCACTTTTTTTGCGGGAAGTGTACTATCAGCACGTGTACTCTCGAGAAATTGAAGTATTAAAGTTAAAAAAGAAAATGAAGAGATAATTAGAGTATGAAAATTGAGGGACTTGTGTGACATTGTGTTTGGTGAAGTAAAACGTCCGTAATAAAATAAAGAATAAAATTGAATTTTATCATTAAAAAAGTTTATAAAGTAGGTAAGTCAATGTATATTACAGAATGTAAAAGTTGCGGTTTTATTATTGCTGGAAGAACTTTTGAGACGATTAAAAATACAACATCAATCGTGATGTTCTCGACCGAGCGGGGAATCTTCATTTTATTCCGAAGTATCCTTCTTTTATTTCATAAATTTTATTTTCTCATTCATGTCCCTTAAACATAAAAGAATGTTTAATATAGACTTATAAAAATTAAAGTATATTTCAGATTTTAAATATGTACTTACCTTATTTCAGTTTATAACAATACTGAGTGTTTAAAGAAATTCAATTTTTCCTTTAAACCCTAAAATGGAGATTTTTCATATTTATTCAAAAAGATTTGATAATTTATTGAATATAATAGGAAAAGTTTCATTTTCTTTCTTACAAAAATGAAATAATACCCTGAATGGTAAGAGTAAGTATAATCGTGGTCATAGAAAGAAGGTTCCTGCACGAGAATAATAATGCGAAGTTAAAGCGAGTTGAAAAAGGTATTGTGTATGATGTGCGATTGTAGAATGTGGTTGAGGAATAGCTGTGGATGGCGAAAATTTAAAAAAGTAAATTAGTTCAGTCGAACGCATCCGCGTTGGATGTCGCAACCAGAAAGCGAACTTATGCAGCATCTTCCTAACCTATATCATTGGAGGTATTGAGAAGACACATAGCTGCCGAAAACGTATTATGGGCGCCACACATCACACAGTCCGCCGGTCCAGAATATTAAACAAACATAAAAGGTCCGTCCTCGATTCTGGCTTTTGCTTTATGTATATAGTATATAGAAATGCGTCATGGCTTTTCGCTATTCGTGTGCTATCATTTGCTATCAAAACCATCTGAAGCTGGCGGTTGCCCATACATATCATTCGATTTATAGGCCCGCCTCGTTCACACAAAGATATGCCCGAATATTATAATTGAACGGTAATAAAAAGACGATTTATTGGTGGGTCTCCGAGAATACGCTGTACCTACTCGTTTACCTTATCTCCTCAATACTATCCCCGAAGCTCTATAATTTCATCATACCTAAATGGACATAGTGGATCATAGAGAATATCCACGTTATCACCTTAATACCGCACTTGTAAGTGTTTTCAATTATTGGATGATCCTGTATGAATTGCAAAACTTAAATGCTTCATTGACGTTCATTTCTGCTGGACCAGAAACACGGGACTGCTCCACTTCCACATCCACTCCAATCCAGAACAGCCTGCTTACTTCACTCCTTCCATACACTCTGTTTCATCCAGGCAGACCATTGCTGCCCTTGCAACCCAGTATTATTCATAAGTGAGTGCGCCCGACAGGGACATTTAGAAGGTTGGCATCCTTTGGTTTTGACGGTACAAATGATATTGGTATGGGGATTTGTGTGTTCCCCATTTCTCTAATATTTTCCAAATAGTTGAAGTAAAATGTGATCAAACTCTAGAATAGAATGGTGGAACAGTGTTGGATGCATCTTCTTCCGGAGTTGCAACTCCGAAATCGTACCGGAAATGGAATCGAGGAAAATATTGCTCAGAAAATACTGTCGGACTAAAATACAGGTTTATCGGTAAATTAATAGCGTTTTCGGATTATTGCTGGTCAACCCGAAACCTCGATCAGTCCAACTCTCTTAGAAATGGCCCGAACATGACCAATAGTTTTCAGTGCATTTCAAGTAGGGTTTCTTTAACCAAAAAAATTTCATAATCACCTCGTACTCGATCCTGTAGCATAAAAAATAGTATAAAGCTTAGTATCATGTTTTTAACGGAGTATAACTAATATTGCTAGTTCTAACACTCGACATTGTCAAAATTTTCAGTGCAGGCGAGTGCGCACTGAGTGCAGTAGCCCGAAAAAGCTATTAGATACATCTGCAGATGATTCAAGAATACGAACTCCCTGCTTTCTCTCTGTATCTCTTAACTGTCATAATTTGTAATAAATTAGTCCCAGCTCGAATGAATTATTTTGGGAGTGTATTCCATGATCAACTAATTCTAAATGCAGGTAACTTCTATATATGTATAGTCATAATTTTACTGTTTGTAAAATATTTTGTTCACGTTGCCGATAACAATGCCTTTATTCTAAATACCATAAACTTAGATAATAACGGAGAATAACATGGTTTCAGAGATACGCCATGTTAGCTAGGACGGTTGAAATTAAAGAATACGTCTCCAGTCGACTGAAATGCACAAATTCATAAGTATTGCTTATTAACATTAAATGCAACTAAAAGGACACTCTGCAGTCTATATAATTTAAATGTCGACATTATGAAATGCATATCTCCCTTTCGTGGCTTTGTCCATGGAAATCGAGTAACAAGGAAAACTTATTCGTCGACCGAGTTAATTGAGAAATCAACAATGGAAAAACTACTGTTTTTGCATAGATAATCTTGTGTTGGAAGTAAATTCATGATTTATTTTTATTTTTGAGAGCATTTATTAAATACAGAATAAACAACGAACTTGTTTCGACGAAATGAGCAACGTGAGTAAGAGCATTTTTATCGCCCAGCTACTTGGAAGCTGGTTTAGTTTTACGTTGTGTTTTATGATTGACGGTAGAGTATTCGCATCAGTTTGGATAGGTTGGGCTGGGCCAGCGATACAGTGTCATTACAGCACGGAACTGTGTGGTTAGATTAAAGAAGGTTATAGTTCTATCCTGCGTTCCCAACATTGAACCAAGCAAGTTTCTGCGGCCAGATTAGCGCGTCGTAGGAAATTCCCAAGTCGATTCCAACCGACACACCAAACCACAATCAGGGGAGGAAGAATATGGTAGAACATATGAAGCATGAATGGTTGGCGTAGAGGTGATATCATCCAAAAATATATGTATCCTGATGGTTACGTTTAGCACACAATTTAGTGACAGTGCTACCAATAGGTGACATGGGGACAATATTGTGCAAGACGTCATCTCTTTCGAAGAACCATAGTTAGGAGACTTGGGGGCTCTTCTAAAAGATTGCCTACGACTACAGTCCAAATTTGTTCCACCTTGTAGAAGACCCTTCTTATTGAAAATTTTGTTTGTAGTTATCAACAATAAATGAAATGTAAATCCAAAAACTTGTTTGAGTTCAAAGTTTGAAATATATCAGAAGCCATATGAAACTTGCCCATATCCTCGAAAAGGTCAAACGTACAAAAGTCGTATAATCCATAGATAAACTATTCGAGTCAGAGTCAGGGGGTGTTTCACCTGTATTTGTCGCCGCTTGCTCGATATCGTCATCTCTGAAGGATTTCGTACCACTCCAAATCTGCTAGAATGAAAAGAAAATATCAAAAGTCATTGGTTTAACGAAATCCCAAAGGTCGTGGTACCAAAGTGGCGTTCAGTCAACGAGCATTCACCTATTCCTTTTACTATCGAATATCTCGGGCCACACTCTACTGGCACATACATATTTTGAAAAGGTCGCTTTATGTCTTATTCGTCGAATTTCGAACTTATTCCTTCAGCTCAGCTAAATCTTTACATTTCAAATACATCACCTGGCTCAGTCATTCCGTGAAGGAGGATGAGGACATTCATTACAACTTTCAAGTGTAAGTAGAAATTTCTAAATTCAATTTTCCTCCTTGATATTTCTTATCATGGAAATCATCATAAATCAGTTAGTCCTCCATTACCCTTGGAGCCCTAAAGTTCAATTCTACATAGCGTATGCATCGTTTTGCATTTGAATTTCCTTACATCTATATATAAGATTGAGTGGTGGAGAGTGCAGTAGCTGGATAAGTGGGCATATGGGCGAACTCGTCCCCCTTATTCAATGTGCAAAGATATGTGAAAGACGCAAACATGCTTAGTTGGAGAAACGATTCCGTTGCAATTCGTATACGAGAAACTGCTGTAGCTTACAAGTTGAGACTACTTGGAGAAGTTAGAATTACGGTAAACACGATATTGCGATCGGTGTTATTATTCAGCATTACATTGCTCTACTACTACTACTACTGGTTGACACTATACTGGATGTCTCCTAATGATAGAATTCTTCTAGTAAAATTGCTGAGATAAATGTGAAGCCAGAACCCAAATTAGGGTAATAAAAAGAATAGTATATTACTTATATAGTGCGCAATTGCATCTTTCCACTCGTATTACGTACTATACTTTTTCTACGACCATGTAATAATCAGCTGAAATAACAAAGTGAGGACAACCCATAGAAGAAGTGAGCTCAACTTGTTTCATTTCGTCACACAGTATGTATTACGGGTTGTAAAAAAGTGTAATCTTGCTAACTTCAACATGTGCGATTGACTTTATTACCAGCTTCATTATATAAGACCTTGAACGTACTCGTTTTCAGCGCTTACTGTTGTGCGTGTTTGTCTATTTTCCGTAGTGGGCGTTGAAAAATTTAATTTCTTTTACTGTGATTGGGCAATTAAGTTACAACAAATGTGAAACCCCAAAATTGGTCCTTCGAACATATCTGCGCAAAGTGTTTACATTGATTGTGCATTGGGAGTACTTAAAGTTGTTGTGTTTTTGGAGATAGTGGCAACTCCGGTCTCCATATTACGATGTTGTGGTGGTAAATATTAAATCCCAACTATAGACTGGTCCCACTACGAGTTGTATGTGCGGTGCAATAAACCAGACACAGCGCTCTGACTGATGCGGTCTTTATTTCAGTGGGTTTCACTGTGTACATGCAAAGTATAAGTACGTGGAACACTGACCCGAATCTACATCGGCATTCTCTCGCCTCTCGACTGATCCTGGTTGGGTCTGGTCTGGATTTGAATACAATTGCTTTACCATTTATTACTTCATGATGCGACGTCACGTTGTTTCCCGCATGTATACGTTTATAAACTGGCACTTTATGTTGGGATGATGGGAGTTAGAAGGACGATAACGACGGGCAACAGTGGGATAGGAATAAGGACAGAGTGCGAGGGATATGCAAGGGATAAAGATAAAGATGAAGTGACACGTTGGGGAAAACTGGGTGAACTAGGGAGTTATATCAGGGGAGAAGTTACGATCTCGCCTTTATACATTGTTGCTGTCACCTACAGGTCCTAAAGTAGAACGCAACTTGGATTCTGACACACCTACTCATTTGAGTCCAGCTCAGGACATCTATAACAGTCATCAGCAATGGTCCAACAATCAGAAATAACCTAACCTAACATATTTCGTAAAAAAATGTCATCAATTTGAAATGTAAGGACTGAATGGGAATATGTTGGTTGCACTATGCGAATTATAATTAAGTGGAACACTGAGTCGAATCCATATCACCATTCTTTCGCCTCTCAACACGCCATTATCAATTTCTATGACTTCTTTAACTATAATTACGTTCCTGATAAAATACAATGCAATGCTTGCTCTACGAAACTAGCCCTATTTTCTTTGTGAAGTGTTTTTGCTCCTTTTCTTGTATCTGGTCCACTCTGTTCTTGCATTATTGCTTTAGGTTTCTTTTTCCTTCTTGAATTCGAGAGTCCTGGCTTTATCATTGCTTTTTTCTGCTTCAACGGACAATTGTTAGCGCACGTTTTACTTCGAATGGGAATTAAATCAACGGATTTACAATGAGAAAATGAAAACTCTTAGCAAAATTCAAGGAGATAAATTCTTTCGTGAAAAACTACGTTTTGCACTTCCCTGTTTAGAAGGTTTTTATTTCGAAATCCTTATCTTTTATTTAGAAGGATCAGATAAAGTGAAGAAGGAATTTTCCGGTTACTTTAATATGCGCTTTACCTCGTAAATCATACCGACTCTAATATTTAAATGAGTAATTAATCGAATTAGCGAACGACCACCTTTCAGCAATATTTTCTCTTTCTTTCACCAAAAACTCTTACAACCTAAGCTAAGCAAAACTTTTGCTTCCCCAATCTCATACCACATTGCTCCCCACGACCAATTTCCTGCTTACACACTGAACTAATTAAAAATCTTTTCTACTGCACAGTTAGCAGAAAAGTTCTTCATGATTTTCCTTTCCTGCGAGAGTTTTTTTACGATTACTCATTTACTCACCGAGTAAGAATCGAGTGTTAGCCATTAATTATGCTTTAGGTTTAGAGTAGTAGTTTTTTTTAACTTTAATTCTGTTTTTCTGCGAAATCTATTTTATGTGCGAAAAAATACACTCCACTACGCCCGAAAGATCAAAAAGGTACTTTTGGAAAATAAAGAGTGGTTTTTTGAAAAACCATGTAGAAATTATTTATTTTAAAGTGACTCTGTTGAGATTTTACAAAGAGATTGCGAAATAAAGACAGGCCTTGATATTGTGGCGAAAAAAATGTAAATCTCGAGCAATTTTCTATCCCCATAACTAGCCTCTCCTTTTCGTTTTTTTTTTCATTTTCCTTTACCCTTATAGATTTATTTGTCTTCTTCTTCTTCAGTTATTCATATACTTTTAAAGCTTGAATCTAAATATTTTATTTATTTCAACATTGACACACGGGTCACAGTGCAGCCGAGTCCCAAAACCTGTTTAAGGAGTGATATCCATGTGTGTATCTGAAACAACTAGCCCGGTAAATAAGGCAGTAACTAACTAAAAATTGGTTTTAGAATAAATCTAACTAAATGATCTCATAGAATATTTTCCATTTGGTAGATTTGTGTAAACATTTCAACTATCCCCAAAACAATCAGAAGTCAAAGAATATGCTACTGGGTTACTAGCGACAATTGAAGCTTCAATTGGAAGGTTAATCAAAAAAATTGAGCTATGCAGTTCACGAACATGCCTTTGAACCCATGCTGTATGACGGCCTACGTCCGGTAGGTGCAAGAGGCCGGACAGAAAACACGAGGCGCCCGAGGTGTCTCCGGAATCGCAGGCAGATGTTAGACTGATGGCGACCAAGGTAGCGCGAATGGACATGAAGGATAACGACCGGCTGGTGGCCTATACTGCGCAGCGAGCTCTGTCTCACAATCAAATTACCGAATAGGATATTTTCTCTAACACTCTGACATTCAGCTGAATTGACAAATGAAATTTTATATGAAACTTAATTATAAATCTCGAAATTGCTATTTTAATGGTTTCCCGTTTCCATCGTACTTTAATAAATGCACCGTTCCACATTCTGACCATTTCCTTTAAACTTCTTTGATCGGAAATTAAGTGCAAAATAAAAATGTATTTTACTTTCAAAATTAGTTCCAGGATAAGGGCATTTTTCGGAGACTATAGTACATGGTCAGGGTTGTGTATTTTTTCTTCATTTTACAGTTTTCTTATACCGAGGCAGTATATTGCAATAAAGTCAGCAAATATAGTTATTGCTGAACTCGCACGAAATTGCGCTGCCCAAAAACGATAGAAAAGAATATTCTTACGCTCCTACAAGTTTTTGGACTAGAAGAGAAAGTCTAAACCAAAAAAAAACGGAACTTATTAAATCTTTCCCAGCGAATCAGAGGGGGTTAAAACGTGACACATATGATGACAGTTAACTGAGTTATTACTAAACTTTGAAAGAACCAACGATATTGCATCGTACGTGTAGCTCAACTGAAATGTAGTTAATAGACTGAAAATAAACTCCTCTGAGAGTTAGAAATAGCAAAAGCTGAATAAATTTACCTGGATGCTTTTGATATTCAATCTTTCTAATAACCACAAATTATTCATAGATTGTTTTTTTCGGCATTGATATTGATTGCAAGTTTACTTTTCACTGGTTATCATCTGTTTCGTGTTTATTCGGCGGTGGTTCATCGAATGCCAACTTTAGATTAATCTAAAGTCTGCACAACGGATGGTAGTAGAGTAGTAAATCAAAGCGACATAACGTTGTACTATATTCCATCGTACTCTTTAAGAAATCTCATGAAATATGGCGCCCATTTTCGTTCGAAATACATCCGTACATTATTCGCTAAAATAGTAAAGAATAAATAATCTAAACCTAAAGGAAAACGTGTAGATGGCAAAAAACAAGAAAAATGAAAAATAGAAATGAACAGAAACCAGTGAGCTATCTCACAATAGCAGCAAACACCGCGTGTCGTCCTACTTTTAACATTCTGATGGATGGTTCAGTTCGTTCATATAGGTAGATGTAGATTCTGAAAAAAATATTGATGATAACAGATAGATCTGGCGGATGTCTATGGGGATGTTTGATAGAATCATCGAAATTCAACTCAGCACTTCAATCTCCATCTCCATATCTGGCTCTACCATCTATACCTCTAACTCGATCCGTATAAATCTTCAAGAGTAAACCTATACCTGCAAGTAAACCTAGATTTGAAAGAACTCAATCGCTAGCTGTCGCACTAGTTTATGGTTTTTGGTACGAAATGTAGCTTAGTACGTTAGAAAAGATGTTTTGCAAGAAGTCGATTGAATTCAGTGCGCCTCGAGGGTAATTACCGCGGAATTTATCGAAATCCGAGGAAACAAAATTAATACCCCATGATAGAGTAGAGATAATTCACGAACTGGAACGAGATATCAAATCAGAGAATCAAGAGACCAACGAATGTATATGTTACTGTAAAAGTCCGAAATTGGTAAATCCTATAAGTTTTACCAGTCAGATTTTAAACCAGCTAATTCTTTACCAGCCGTAGTCCTATCGATGATGCTTTCTTGGGCAGTGCGGGTGGCCCATCGGGAGTAGATCTGGATCAGATCAACAGATCTGGATCACATTACCGAATCTACATCAGATCAGCAGATCTGGATCAGATCAGCGGATCTGCATCAGATCAGTAGATCTGGATCAGATCAGCGGATCTGCCTCAGATCTGGATCAGATCAGCAGATCTGGTTCAGATCAGCAGATCTGGATATAGAATATGCTGATTAGCTTTTACAAATGCGTCAGGATAGATGCAAAGTGTACGGACGTCGGAGTGGAGAACGCCAAGAATTTCTATTTTGGAATGATGAGCTTGAGGCAATATTAATTAGTCATCCTGTCAAAGGAGGATGCTTTGGATTTGTGCGTCTTTCTTTTGCGTTCATATTCCACGTTTAAGCGTAATAGGTATAGATCAGTATATTGAAATCCTTGGCTTAATTTTAAGTGATGTATACCCATACCGGTTGTAATTGAGTAAAATTTTGCCATATTCTGAACGTGGGATGATCCGTATTAATGGTCATGATTTTCTTTTCTAAATGTTCTGATCCCGTTTTGGATTTGCCGCATGCAATATCTGATATGCCACGTCAGTGTAGCTGCTAGCGTTATAAGAAGTTTGTGTATAGTGTATTGCACTTTGAAACTGTATCCACGTTGAACCTGGAATCCTCCTTGGAACTAGAAGCTAAACTAGTCTTAGAACATCCTGTGCAAGGTTTTTTCTATTTTATTTTTTCATTCTTTCTATCGCATAATTTCTTTTGGGAATAGAGATTCCCGCCTATACCAATAGAGCTACACACTTTGCTACACAATCTAGCTTTCTAACGTCATATAGACATAAGAAACAATGGTAAGACTTTTCACAAGGCCATCCCACATCCCTTCCATTATATTCCAGAAACGCACACATTCCTCACTCTTCGGAGACTCGTGAAACTCATGCATGGAATAGGTAAACAAAGTGAAGCAATCTCGTTTGTAACAATGTACCAGCAAAAGTTCCCTCAAAAGAATAGGTGCTAGACAAAATTCTTGTGATTTTAGGAATATACTCCTAGGTAAACTCCTTTACATTTAAGAATACCTGATAAGCCTTTGAAAGAATATCTTAATCCTATTTCGTATTGATGAGAGCGGACGCTGCTAAACTCTTAGTCCAAATGGAGACTTTAAGTATTAACTTAGACTTTAGCGTGGAATGTTTTGCGTTTGTTGTTTTCAGCGGCTTTTATCGTATATAACTTCAAATCTTATATTCTCCCATATTTTTGCATTGCTTTTACTCTATGTCCTCAATTTTTCCTTATTTTCTTTGTGCGTTGTGCTCAAACCCAGCAAGGATAAACTAGGATGGAACAAGTATAGTGAATTATGTGCGCACATAACTGGAGAAATTGAACGACAAGCCTACTACTACCACCACACAAACTTTTAAACCCCCACCGGTCGATTACATGCGTCGCTTCCAATTTTCCACAGGGAATGTCACGTATCCAGCCCCCAAGCGCTATCACATCAACATAATCTTATGAAAACAGCTGCAACTTAAAGAAAACAACTTTTCATTGTTATATTTGTAAAAATTCAAAATACCTATATATAGAAGCACCCAGAATGTATCAATCTGCAAGTGAAAAGTAATTTGGATAAATTAGGAATTTTATACTTGATCCAGTTTCAGAAGTTCTTTTAAAACGTAGGTAAAATCCTGGGACATCCCCATCTGATTTTCATGTCATAAATTAGTAACATTCTAACCGGGAACCCTATGGAGAACCTTTCGAAACACTTTCTGCACGCACATACCATTACGAGCCTCGTCAAGGGCTTCTCTTCTCTTTCCAAATTACCAACTCTCAACTCACAAGTTAAGATAACAAGGAAAGTTCTTCACCGGAAAAGGGATAGAGTGCCATCCCTTCTTGCCTCACATTTCTTCCACTCTATGTCTACTTGGATTATTTGCTGAACGGAGTTATTTGTTATCTATCGATTTTGACATCACTATATATAAATATTCGTTACATTGCTGGTGGAAATAATTTTATCCCTTACATCAGATAAAATTAGAACAATCATTATTTTATTCCATGAAGGAAGGTTTTTTTAAAGTTGGGATCTCGTAAATTGAAAATAACCAATTTCAGCAGCAAAAGTGCTTTTTGATAGCTATAAATATAAAATGTTGAAATTTCAAAATACCGATGTCTTTAAGATTCGTACGCTTTTTCCAATCATAACCTCGCTTACGTTTTCCCTTTGATGTTCTAACTTGATCACTTGGATTGATTGTTGTTTCATATTTCTTAAAGTTCCTCAAAGATTTCTATCCAAAAATTAGCCAGCGGTTAAATTTATCTTTACACCGCCTGAAGCCAAAACCTTTGAAAAAGAACCCCCTAATCCTACGCATAGTACTAGACATGCATGATGATTCAATTTTATGAAAACGGTGATTATTTTTTGTTTGTTTATTTTTATCGTTAGACACTTGGAGGTACCTAAATGTTCGCTTTTTGTTTGGGTATATTTATAATGAATTTATGTTGGATGGAGCGAATAGCGGTGGAAGGGGCTAAGTGCAAAATGGAAAATTACAAATAGTATCCCATCATATCGAGTGCAGATAAAAATTACGATTTTTCTTCAATAATTGTATAAAAATTCCTACAAATATTACCGCAACTAATACAAACTGGCTTTGTAAGGTTTCGGCAAGAAAATACACTCAAAACACAACAAGGGAAACGCCAAATCTGAGACTGACCTGGTAGATACAAATTTGTAGAATGAAGACCAACCAATATTGAAATAAATTGAATAAAAATGAATTCAATCATATCTACTCATGCTGAATGAAAATCAATTAAGTTCATTATTTTTAAATTTCTTGCAATTTGTATTGGAATTAATCATAGAAATACTAACTCCTTCTATTTCTGCTAAAATAATCTGGTTTGTACTTGAAGAACAAAATTGCGAACTTCTATTTGTTCAATTTCACAATGGAGAATCATACCGTATTTTGCGAAACAATTTAAAATTCACTTTGTTGCAGATATTTTCCTGAAGTTGGCAACCTATTAAGAACACCAATTCCATCGTCTAATTAAGGTAAAAGACGTAATTGATTTTCCATAACGAAATGATTAAATGCTGGCTGAAATTACAAGACGCAATCGGCATGTGCACTTAATACGTTTCTCTCGTCCTCATTTCATCTTCAGTTGCCTCCTCAGTCAAGTCAAGAAATCTATCCCAAAGACCTCTAATTGAACTAATTAGCTTTTAGCTAACATTTGAGAAGGTATATGGTAATATGGTATACCGTGCGTTTATTTTACCATCGAACATAGCATGTTCTATGTTCGCAGCTAAAATAAACGAGTCAAACTTATGTGCTATAGACAAACCGATGTACGGGGGATGTGGGGCAGACGAAGTTACACCACGTTGTTATGTGATCATAAAAATTATTTACTTTGATCGTGCATCGGCGCTGCCATGAGTTTGACTCGTTTATTTTAGTTGCGAACATTGCGTACGCTACGTTTGCTCCCTTCATTTTGGGTCGTTTAAGAAAACCGAATTACCGAAATGTGGGACAATCTAAGCTTGTAACACCATCACCATCACAATTCGTCGATGCATATTTCGCCGTTGCCACTATCTTCCGCCCACGACTATGTTTGTCGGTGTGTTGCTTTCACCATCTTGCATCTTCAGTACCTAAGTTCACGTTGTACTTTGAAGGTTATGTAGTAGTATATTTCTGGGAGACAGTTTGCTCGAACTCGAACATTAGCTTCATGAATAGACAATACTAGCAGTAAGTGTATCTCTGCATACGCCTGTGTTTCCAATTCAATGTAACTATCCTATCTTTTTCGGCTTCTCCAAGTTGGAACTCTGTCAGTCCATCTCAACAACAGCAAACAGCGTGAAACCTTCTTGTGCATCCATTTTGCATCAGCTTTCAACCGAAGTGCACCCAACAGAATCGAACTTTAACCGAGAATGTCACAGTCACTATCTCAATCACTGCATCACACTTCTTGCAGTTGATTGTGTCAATAACTATACCCGCCTTTCCAATCACGTCTTCTCTTCTGTAAATACAACTATATACTGGGTGGTTCATCAGACAACCGAATATATCACGTTCGTAAAGTCTACAGTTGGCTAATAGTATAACGGTAAACGAAGTAATCATCACATGGTATTTTCTCTGCCCTACTATCTCCTTCCTTTACGAACGATATGCGATGGATATGGGACCGGGTAATATCACATCCAGTTTTTAGGTTAAAGTATTTTCACCGTTACCCTACTATTAACCTCGGTTACACTTCAAAACGTCACTTAAACGGAATATAACGTAGAAGCTCCGCCCAATACCTCGCAGTTAGGAACACTTGAGTGTTCCGCAAGTTACTTGACGTGCGTAGACTTTCTGAACGCTACCCAAAATGGCACTTTTCCGTGATAAACCTTTTATTATGGAAAAATGTGTCGATGGAAAAATGTGCCGCGCATTCCCGAAGGCCAGACTGCACAGTTTTTCCTCAGAGGATTTCCGGAACGTATATAGGCGAGGGGATATTCAGGCAGAGTCCGAAAATCCGGACAGGCCGACTGTTCAGTTTTTCCTTAGAGGATTTCCGGAGCATGTATGGGGTCCTTAACATTCATACATAGTATGATAATGAGCCAGTACCATCTGAAACTGAACTACTAAGAATTACAAACCCGTATTAACCATTTAATAATATAATATTTGTTTTATTATTTATTTAGTTTCTATTTTTACTTAAATTATTTTCACTAAATCAATTATTTACCAGTTGCATCACATACTTGTTGGGGTGTCTCCTCGTCATAAATCTTAATTTTATCCATGAGGAAAGTATTGTGACCAAGTTGAAATTCTAAAGTGATCATTCCTTTAAAATTCAGTTAGCGATTCACAAAATGTCGGCAGAACTCTGGAACTTAATCATTTTCAGCAAAATGCAGGAGTACGTTGCAAAAGTAATTAAAAATGGGATGTTGCACCTTGCACGTCAGTTGTAATGATGTGCAACTACGAATTAAAAGACTACGTGCTTCAATGAAAGGAAATAAACTCGCAAATGAAAGACTGAATGAAAAATGAAGATATGAATAGAAAACATGAAACAAAATTCATTGCGCGTGGAAAATCTTCCTTTTTAAACTCGCTCTGATTCAGAGGCTGAATTTTATACGAGTTTTGTCTTGTATATAAAAATTCGGATTTTATTACTTTATTCATTGTAAATTCAAGCGAGACAACGTAGTAATGTACCATGAGAAAACATCAGCTGAAAGTGCAAGAGAAACAAGAACATCATCGAACCTGTGAGGGAGTATACAAGAATGAAAATAAAATGTGAAAACTGAAAAAACAAAAAAGATATAACTAAACGGATGACAAGTGCAAGTATGCTCTTGACATGTTGGAATAGAATAGTGTAGTAATCATCATCGAACAATAGTAAGGCTATAGTAAAAATGTTGTGCAGGTTCCTGTTATTTATATAAATGCGCGCGCACACACCACATGCCGCACACCCACCACAGGCCACACACGCCACGCACATGGACACACACACACACACACACACACACACACACACACACACACATATGCACACACACATGCACACACACACACATGCACACACACATGCACACACACATGCACAGACACATACACATACATACACACACACACACACACACACACACACACACACACACACACACCACAGGCCGCAGTACCCCACGACAGGCACACATTAAATTCAGTATGATTTAATAATAAATCGTAAGGAATGTATAATAGTGTATATCACGGCATATTATGTAATAAATTTGAGAACAAGGACCTATATTGAATCTTGAATTTTTATTGAGGAACATGTGTTAGAATAAGTTGAGTAAATGATTGTGTTAAAAAAATTGTATATATTTAGGAAAAGAAGAAAAATGTTCCACCCTTTTTCGTCGTGCTGACGATATCCTTACTTCCATTAGTCGTCACCCGTCAATGAGTCACTTCGTTGAATAAGCGAATATTGCTGTACTTTTTCATGTTCTGCGCTGCGAACCCGGCGAACATTCAACGCCAACAATATGCAATCTCGTTTCTGGTATGAAAGACACATTTACAATAAGCAAAGAATTCACAAGTGCAAATAAAGCTTACAATGATGAATAGACGAAGAGTTTCACATTGCACGAGGGCATAAAAGATCCATGAGTGTATGTAGTAAGTTATCAACGTGTCACTGCAAAAGGTGTCAATAGAAATGAATCAATAACATATTAACAGAACATATGCCCTTACACCTAATATACCGAGCGGTATAACACATTCGAAAACATGAGAATTACATTAAAAGAAATCCTATTGAACAAAATATATTTTTAAAATTTGCGTTCATAATAAAGCCATTCTAGTACTGAAAGCGGTTTCTTAATGCATCTATCCTTCTATATCTATCATATACAATGCTTTTTTATTTCATTAAGAAACAGTTCGTAATGGAAAATTGGTGGCAGAATAGGATAGACAAAGCTAGCAATATACTTTTTAAAGCAACCCTGACAGAATATTGGAGGCAGAATAGATAGACAAAGCTAGCAATATACTTTTTAAAGCAACCCTGACAGAATATTGGAGGCAGAATAGATAGACAAAGCCAGTAATATACTTTTTAAAATACACCATTAGGGAATTTCTTTTGCCTAAGTTGGTGACACTTCGTTGATCGACGTGTCGATGCCAGCGCTTGGAGGCAGAATAGGATAGACAAAGCTAGCAATATAGTTTTTAAAAGAACCTTGGCACTTGAAATTGAAGTATGAAATGTCAATATTGTGGGAAATGTCAATATTTTTACAATTGTTAAAGTAACCAAAATTATTTTTTATTAAAATAAATGGGTACGGGTTCGCACCGCACAACTTTCCGGCCATATCCACTACGATTTCGTAGAACTCGTCGACCATAAAAGTAATTTTGATCGGAAAGTGGAAATGAGATTGATTACGTTTTGTTATCACTATACTTTGTATGTGTATTTTGACATCCCAGTACAGTGCCCTTCTTTACCAACCGATTTTGCTCAATTTCGAACCAGGTCGTCTCATGCGTGTTCTGAACCTCCACACCACGTTTCGTCTCGACAGATTGCTTGGTTCGGCTGGAAGTTTGTCCACAAGAAATTTGACACTTTAGGAATTAATTTCTCACAAACTATGCATCGTACGAGAAAATGTT
>JARJEB010031003.1:0-10627 GCA_030264535.1 Liometoxenus newtonarum
AATTTCGAACCAGGTCGTCTATTGACGGATCTCGACCTGCACACTATGTTTCGTCTCTACAGGTTGCGCGGTTCGGCTGGAAGTTTGTCCACAAGAAATTTGACAGTTTAGTAATTAATATCTAATAAACTGTGCATCCTACGAAAAACTGTCAAGTGGTTGAAAATGTTAGTGACTGTAATGTCCATAAGGGTGTATTATTTCTTTGCCAGTTTTATGCAAATTAAATTTTTGACATTCAAGTAAAGTGCCCTTTTTTACCGACCGATTTTGCTCAGTTGAGCACCAGGTCGGAAGACGGCAGCTCCGAAGCCGCGTACCAAGTTTCATTCCGATCCATTGCTTGGTTTGGCCGGAATCGTGGTGACAGACATACATCCACACATACATACATACACACACACACGGATATCAAGCCAAAAACCACTTTTTCGGACTCAGGGGATCGAGATTCGTGGAGATCCGTCGAAATCCCGACTTCGACCAAACGGGGTGAATCCAATACTTTCCTATACTATACCTACGGTATATTATCGGAAAGTAAAAAGAGAAGAGCACAAGAGAAGCAAAAATATTTTCGAGTTTTCTATGATTAACATGTTGATCATTTTCATCATTGTCATGTTTGCCGCACTTGCTGTTATTCAAGCAGCAGCGATCATCCCGGCAAGTTTATATTTATAATTTGAAATAAAATCGTATAAAAAAGTGAAACATACCCATTTCAGGGTTTCTGGATTCCGTTGCCGGGGATAACGCTCACAAACCCTTCAGCGAGCGTGAGTGCCAGTGCCCGATGAGTAAAAGAAGTCCCAGGTTAGTCATGGGGCTGTAAAATAACAATAGTAGTCTACTCCGTAAGCGAGTATAGCAACCAGAATGTTTTAACAGTTCAAAATAAAAATGTAAATTGTTAATTTTTTAATTAAAAAGTGTTGATTGTAGCTGAAGAAAAAATTGCGGTACATTCTTAGTTTTTCCGTTTCATATCCTAATCATAATGCTAAATTAAGAGCTACCAGCAGAAGCATTCAATGTCCACCTAAAATAAAACAGCAAATATAATTACCCTACAGTGAAAACGTTTGACTCATGAAAAGTTGTCACTTTTCTCATCTCACAAGTTTTAAGAACTTACTTCCAGAAGAATTTTTTTGTGATTATTTCATCGGTGAAGAATGTTCAAGACACATTTATGTCCTCAACTACCCTCCAAATTTTCAATTTCCACGTATTTGTCGGTGGTATATTTCCTTAATTGACGATCCAAATTTATAGGTTTCTGACTATAACATACAACAGCGAATAAATTAGAAAACTTGTTAAAAATATTTTACAATTTTATATTTACCTCTGCATTTATATATACCTAGGGAACGTTTTTTTGCTAACGTCCAAGAAGTGGAAGGAAGATTGTGGAATGAATTGGAAGGACACAAAAGCAAAACTGAACGAACCGGTTTGGAGTGGAAGTGGGGGAAGTTGGTTGTTGTTCTGCCACCTCCTCTAATAGCTAGAATAGTTTTTCGAGATAGTTAGTTCATTACTGTGTTATAATCACACGGCGTACGTAATATATAGATATATAAAAGAGGAGTATTTCTGCCTAGCGTTCAGGTTCGGTGCATTCGAGCACAGACAGCATTCGAGGTTCGATTCTAAAGTGATCAATCAACATCAGTCTTTAAAATATCTTCTTTGCTTCTAATATTTGTGGTGACATTAGCTGTACTGGGTTTTATACTCGTCCGCAACAAGTTGAGACATTGGAAAAACAAGAATATTCCCTGTCGATTTGAATAGAGAGACTTGGTTGATTTATTGATTAAAAAGAATTCATTTTATGATGTTTTATTGAAACAATTCAATGCTTTTCCAAATAAAAGGTAAGTTTTATATGTGACTTTTAATTAGGTTGAAGCTAAATGTAAATATTTGTTACAGATATCATGGAATGTTCCAATTTTTAACGCCAACGCTGCTTATTCGTGACTTAGATTTGATTAAAAGGATTGCAATAAAAGATTTCGACCATTTTACCGATCATCGAGTGATTTCTAATCCAGATATAGATATTTTAATGTCAAAGAATTTAGTTTCGTTGCAAGGACAACAGTGGAGAGATATGAGGAATTTGTTGAGTCCAGCATTTACAGGAAGCAAAATCCGTGCAATGTTTCCTCTGATGGCTGACTGCGCTGTGAAGCTGACCGAACATTTTAATAACAAACAAGACCACAACATGCTGCTCGATGTAGAATTAAAAGATTTATTCTCAAGGTATACGAATGATGTGATTGCGACTTGTGCTTTTGGTTTCAATTGCGACTCATTCAAGGATCCAGAAAATGAATTTTATAAAAGTGGCAAGGAAGCGATGAATTTCACTGGTTCTCGTATTTTAGTCGCGATGCTTGCAAAGATGTCAGGTACATTATTTAAGGTAGGTACTTACAACTTGCTATTATTGATGCACTCTGTCAAGTTTTTGCGCACCCCCACTATGTTATGAACATTTTATGCAATCGCACTACTGTCATATAAAACTGTTCGGTTATATCCATAACGCAACACTTCCATCTCTTCTCTTTCTTCTTTCTTATTCTATGCGTTCTACGCCAGTAAAAGCATCAAATGGTCAAACGTCAATTGTTTACTATGCCAATTGTCGTTTTGAGCAACATATATTGTTTCAGTTGTTTAAACTTCGTATATTTCCAAAAGCAACAAGCGACTTTCTAATACAAGTTATCAAAGACACAATTGCATATAGATTGGAAAATGGTCTTATTAGACCGGACATGGTTCATTTGCTTATTGAAGCTCGCAAAGGTCAATTGAAAGACGAACATGAAAATGATACAACACACAACTTATTTGCTGTGGTCGACGAATCGAATGTTGGTAAGAATAAACACGCGAAAACTCATTATGAATTGAGCGATGAAGATATCGCCTCGCAAGCATTCATTTTCTTCATTGCCGGATTTGAAACTGCTTCAACAATTCTAAGTTTCATGGCTACCGAACTGGCTCTCAATCCTGACGTTCAACACAAACATATAGATGAAGTCGATGAATTTTTGGTAGCATGCAATGAGAAACCAAATTATGAAGCTGTCATGAAAATGAAATACATGGACATGGTTGTCTCAGGTATTATCGAAAAACTCATTTACCTACTTCTTGTTACCTATACCAATAACATATTTTTCTCTCTCGATTTCAGAAACATTAAGAAAATGGCCACCGGCTGTAGCAACCGATAGAGTTTGTACAAAAAATTACACCGTTGAAGCTACCAAAGATGAATTACAACCATTAGAGATTAAAACTGGAGATCTAATTGTGCTTCCGATTGCAGGCGCTCAACGAGATCCTGTCTTTTATCCGGATCCAGAGCGTTTTGACCCGGAGCGCTTTGCCGACGCAAATAGACATAACATCAATCCGGACGCATTTTTGGCTTTTGGTGTCGGTCCGAGGGCATGCATCGGTAATATTTACTTAAAATATATATATACTTTCGTTGAATTATATGGTTTTCTGTTATTAGGTTCTCGTTTCGCTTTATTGGAAATAAAAATTTTGTTTGCTCATTTACTAACAAAATTTGAATTCATTCCGATTGAGAAAACGTGCGTGCCTTTAAAATTGACACTTAAAGGTTTTAAAATAGAACCAAAAAATGGGTTTTGGTTGGGCTTGAAGAAAAGAACCCTCCTACAATAATTACCAAGGAAAGAAACTGCGCACATTTCCATTTTCCAAGTATAAAACTGTATTAGAGTGGTATATTATTGTGCAACAAATTCCTTGCTTTGTAAATACCGCATAAAGCATTTAAATATGACAAAGTAGAATGGAATGTGTTTTGTATTCATAAACAATTTAGTTCATAAACCTGTGTAGATAACAATAATAACATGTATGATAACTTAAACTGCATATGACAATATTAAAGTAATGTGTAATTTTCAAATGAATATCGTCTATGCTTTTACTTTTTGAATTTATTAATTACTTTCAGAAAATTCCAGTTAGTTCCTTTCCAAAAGTGCTTTCTTTTCTTTACTTTCCGATCATATACCAAAAATAGGTATAGGAAAGTAATGT
This sequence comes from Liometoxenus newtonarum, assembly GCA_030264535.1. NCBI lineage: Eukaryota > Metazoa > Arthropoda > Insecta > Coleoptera > Staphylinidae > Liometoxenus > Liometoxenus newtonarum. The sequence continues at coordinate 4,117 of JARJEB010031003.1, forward strand.
AATCGGTACAAATCAAAGTCTTATTTTTCCTTGATTCGTGGAGATCTGTTCACACCAGGTCAAACATCGACTGATTGATGTCTTTTTGTTTGATGTTGAAACCTTGTTAGCCAGAGTATTCCAATTTCCCCATATTATCTGCTGAATCCGGAATTTCTACAAAGTCCATATCATATAGATATTGCATAAACATAAATTCAAAAGTTACAATATTCACAAGCACCAACAACTCCTTCCTCAAGATGCAGAATCTCGAATAGTTTATTTTGAAGAAATGGTGGAAAGAATTTACCGTAACCAAAACTTTTTAAATAAAGTTTGCTTCACTGATGAATGGCACATTCATGTTAAACGGTGAACACAATGTACAAAACACTCGTATGTGGTCACAAAGCAATCCCAACTTGCAACGAATAACCAAAACTCAGTATCCGTAAAAGTTAAATGTTTGGGCAGGCATGCTGGGTTAATTTTTATCTTTCAATGGAAAACAATTCGTTTCGGATGCCAATTTTTGCAGAGAATGTGTTTAATTAGTTGACAAATATTGTGCAAAAAAATCAAAGTGATACGACCTTTAGCATCGGAAAGTTGTGCAGTGTCCCACACCGTATTTTTTCAAAATGAAATATCGCTCAAACAAACCTTGAATTAATTGAAACTTTATGAAGTTTCATTATGTTATGTTATGTACTAATTAATTTGTAAATGAGACGACAAGTATATTATCTGATCGTTCATATACGAACTTTCGACTTATTTTCTCCACTAATACCTACAGGAACACTTTAAACCGAAAATAGGTATTCCCACACAGGAAAACATAAATGAGAATATTCTAAAATAAATAATTTAAACTTGTGCCCATTTAATATATATTATTATACAAGAATACCATGCATCACTCCCTTTTAAAGTAATTGCGAATTTACCATCATAATTTTCAACTTAAAAACTTTTTGGAATTTGTATACAGAGATTATATTCACGATTAACATTTTCAGATTTTCGGTGTGACATAAATTATTTCCGACTATAAGTTCTAGCAATAATTGCCAGTTGGAACTTGGTTAATATAGAATCCTTTAATTTCACGCTTGAACATTCAATTGAAAGTTTGAAACATATTATACTTATATTAAAACGCAAAGTGCGTGTTTGAAATTATCAAGTTAGCAATTATCTTAAAGTGTGTACAGTTATTATTATAATATACTAAATACTATTTTATTATATATTATACAATTCGTAACCTTGTTTTCCCCTTTTTGCTTTCTAATTTACTATTGAGTTTTCTAAAAAATGTTACATCTACACTATTTAATTAAAAAAATAGGCGAACTGTTCGTATATTATGTCTTATTGTGGCAGGATCACGGGCGTACGCAGGAATTTTTCTGGGGGCAGCACAATTTTTGAACGATTTTTTTTTCAATTCTAAGCCGGGAAATTTAACATAATATTCTTATTGCGCGTACATTTTGGGGTGCCCCCCTCCCCCCCTCCCCCCCGCGTACGTCTTGGGTAGGATATTGGAATCCAAAAGCGCACAGTTGCAGTGTATTTTGCATAAAAATGTTGTTCATATTTATATTTATAGCTATTACAGCTATATGTAAGGCAGTGGCGTAACTACTAGGAGAAATGGGAGCCCGGGCACTAACAAACTGGTAGCTCAAATTTCTAAACTTGTATGCATACAAAAATGAGTTGTCTATTTCTTTAAGCTTGGAAGGGGCGCAAATTCGTAGTTACGCCACTGATGTAAGGACAACTCCTAAGCGTAGTTAAAAGAAATCTACGAAGAATGCATGCTCAGACACTTACGCACAATTAATTTTTTGCATTGAACCCCATTTTGATGTGTTTAAATTCTACTGAAATTATGGTGCAAACATATAAATATGCAATTTCAGTGTTAAAATTCGTACCATTCTAACCAGCGCCACCTAGTGGTTTCGAGATTCTTGATTTTCAAGACGAGATCAAGATAAGACCTGATTTACCTCTTCAAGACAAGATATGATTTGAATCAACGAGAACAGGATTTTTGAATTAATTTCCAAGACTCTCGATTCAAGACATGAAATTTCGCCGAGAAAACGATAAGATATAAGTATTTTTTTTTTGGAATTTTTTTATGTTAATTGAATTGAGGATGAAAAAAGGATTTGCAAAGAATGGCGTAACAAATGATCTGGGGGCCCTGGGGGCAGTAATCATTTGGGCAGCCCTATATAACATTGGTTATGGAGCCCCTTCGGAACGAGGCCCTGTGGCAACTGCCCCAGTTGCCCCAATGTTAGTTACGCCGCTGCATCGAAACTTCAATAAATATATTCATTCATGCGACGTCCCACGTGACAACCTTTCGCGTTCTTTCTGATCTATTTATTATTGTAGAGGGCTTTCTGCGACTTCAAGTGGACAATATTAACGCTTTTTCATTTTGCATCTTGGTGGTTGTCGAAGCTGTCACATCAAAATTCACTGTTCCTTCGTAAGTTTTTTGACGCGCCAGTAATGTATTCTTGCGATAAACGCTTTGCGTCTCCATTGTTGTACCCTGTTTGCATGTGATCACAGATAAGTGCGTACCACGACAGCAGAACAAAACAAACAGAAATGAAGTTATTAGTATTTGAGCTGAGAAATGAACATACATATTTAATTCAGAAATGGAACGAATTTAGGAAGGTTTCACTCACAGGTACATATATATCTCGCTGGGACTCGAACCCAGAACTCCTGCATGTCTATTGAGTGTTCGACCAATTGAACTACGAGTGAGCTGTGCACCAACACGCACTAGAAATGCACAGTTCACTTGTAGTTCAATTGGTAGAACACGCACGAAAAATGAATGAGTTCTGGGTTCGAGTCGCAGCGAGATAATTATTAATATGAATGAAAAATTTAACCTGCGTTGCGTTTTTTAATTGAAAAACGCCCAACAGATTCCGATTGTTGTTTGTCATATTTAAATTACCTCTGTATGCCTTCGACATGTAGAATTAAAGCTCGTCTCGCATTTACCATGGGATGGATTATTACGCTGCAATAGTCGTGGACTTCGACAGCACAAGTAGCGGTTGAAGTGTTGACGAAATACGCCGCTGACACAATACAATGCAACCGGATTTACGCACGAGTTGAGAAAACTTGAATAATTGAACAAATATTTAAATGAATACGTGAAATTTATATTATACAAAACATACCTCATACAAAATCCAATGATTTTCAAAGCGTGCCAAAAGTCATTGTATTCGTCTTCTGCATACGGATTTAAGCAGAACCATAACATGAAGAGATGATAAGGAAAGAAACAAATGAAGAATACTGGAAATTTCAAAATGATGTATTAGTGAAGTTGAAGAGCGTGGACAGAAACTGTTTTCACTAGTGAACGATAAATGAATTGCTAATGAGTGGAAATTGGAATGAAATATTAATCAACTTGTTTTGTGTTAGTTAATTGAAAATCATACAGAGTCGTAAACAGTTAAATCCTGAAAATCGACATAATCCTAATAATCTCTTCTGAGACTATGTCGTTTATTAATAACTTGAATGTGGAAGTAAATAAATACCTACGTAAAGTTCTAATAGCAAAGGTGTGCAAAATATTTAATGTTGCTGTTGTCAATTCCGAATTCGCCACCTGATCAGGATAAAGATGGCGGAAAAAACACTTTTTTTCCACGATTTTTATCCCGATCAGCTGCTGTTCATTGGGAAGGACAAACCAGTCACCAGGCTGACATAGAACATCTCAATAACCAAACCAAACCAAACCAAATCTTTCACTCCATTTTAATCAACATTTTATCTGAATAAACATGCCAGAAAAAATATAATTCAACTTTAAATATTTATCTATTAATTTACTGACGTAGCGAGTCCTGAAATAAGGATTCTGTACTTAAAGATTTAATATCTGCTAGGTTAAGGTTCTGCAAACACCATATACAAACACTTAATGTTTACTTACAAAACACAAAGGCCATGACCATCCTGGCAACATGACGACGTGCTCTTGCTTGCGCCTGACTTTGTCCTTGCAATTCACCGGGCATTTCTCTGGTACTTGCTCGCAGACGTTGTGCCATGAGGACATAGAAGCCAGTGATTATACACAGTGGTATTATGTAATAGATCAATGCTTTGGCAACAACGCTGTATCGTGCATAAGTCTTCTTATATGGTGGTTTGGGAAACGGTGTACACACGAGGATTGTTGTGTTGGAAGTGTTGCTCAATTGTATTTCCTCCAAGCGTGATATAATAGCACCAGGCAATGCTAAGATTATAGCCACCAGCCATATTAGTAGCGCAGTCATCACTGTTAAAGGTTTTATCTGAAAATCAATTTTCACTGCAGCAAGAACTGGAACTCAAATTGTTGCGAAAAGTGCAAATTTACGATGCAATAACAATTCCAACATTTTCCACGTTCCCACATTTTATATATGTACAGGGTGTGTATAAATTCGTGAAACTGCTTCTGGTAGTGTTCTTTTTTAGACAATTCTGAAGGTAAAATCTTAATAAAAAAATCTTTGATTAGCCTTCGTTTGGACTCACGAGGCCATTGAAGTTGCGAAATTCAGCGAAGAAATTAGCAATTTCCTCAAAAGTTATTGCATACAATGCTTTCATTAAAAAAAGCCAAGCATTTATGAAGTTTCGTATACGTCCAAGTATGCCTTACTTTAAGAAAACCTAGTTTTTAACATTTCTGAAACCCAATTTCTCAAGAGAAAACGATTTGGCATCAATGTAATCGGCTTTTCGTTTATTCGCGATTTAAGTTTTTGACATTTACTGTTTTGATTTTTCCATCATCCTTAGTTACTATGTAGGGGAAGTGATACCCCTCCACTACAATGTTGCAATATGTACCGTTTCTGTTTTCACTTCCAGAAACTGTTTCACGAATTTATACACACCCTGTATACAGATGAATTAAAAATATGAGTACCTAAGAAGTATTAATGTTGGACGTTAAAAGCTGACGTTGTAAAATTGTAAACAATAAAGATGATTAAACATTGAGAAATAAATGTGAGTGAAGTGCGAAATGACTTTTCTGTTTTTTTTTCCATTAATTTGTGCAGTATGTAAGCTTAGTTGTTAGTGTACATTAAGTGATTAAATGTGCAACCTTTTCCAGTTCCATGTTTGCTAACGGAATAACATCTTCATATGTGTTTCATATTTTGGCCTATACAGAGCGTTTATTTTGCCGTCGAACATAGCATGTAGCGTACGCAATGCATGTCAGTTGTCAATTTTGTTCCTAGTCAGAAATTAACTTCTTTCTCGAGGGGTTAGGTCTTTCAAATAACTCACACAACTCGATTCTCGATTCAACACGGTTTCAAATAATCATCAAAATAGCTCTCACACTGATGCACTCACTTGTCATCGTCCGTCCCACATCTCCACTCTCTCCGCGACCGTCGGTGTGTCTTTAGCACACTGCCATGAGTATGTTTGACTCGTTTATTTTAGCTGCGAACATAGCACATGCTATGTCCGACGGTAAAATAAACGCACGGTATATTGCACTATGCATTTTATTTCATTCAATCATTTGTTCATTCATTCAACTCTCTAACACCTAGCACCCTTCTATCTAAACGGATTAGGACCAAACACCGTCGAACAATTTCGTTTCAAACTGTTAGTGATCTGCTTGCTCTGCGATTCAGGAATATGCTCATGGCTCATATGTACCAAACTAGATATAACTAATAGGAATACGAATTAATAATGAGAATAGACATATGCCTACATCACGTAGTCATAGGTGATTTAAGCATTTAAGTAGAAGACGCTAATAATTTGTTCAATTCATATTCTCAAAAGAATAAATTGTCTATACAAAAAGATATTATTTGGAATTGTAATTGCGGCTACTATGATGTAGTAATCCTAAATTTGATTTCAGACAAGAAAATTGACCTAACCTCTAATATTATCTACTAATAGAGATATCTAGAAAACTGAAAAGGTTATTTGCTATAGATAAAGAGATAATGCATAAGAGAAACTCTCATAAATATATATGGACTGATGACAAAAACTGAATACGCAATTGTCCAACTTTGTGAGTCTGTGTGAGATAAAGATATATGAAAAGGTCAGAATGATTTCAACTTTTTCCGGTTGCTGTCAAATATTCCGAATACTCGGATGTTTCTTCCGAATATTCGCAACTGAGAACGAGCAGGGGCGGACCGCTAGCTTTAGGGGCCCTGGGCTAACACCAAATAGTGTTATCCCAGATTTGGGTAGGCCCCCAAATGGTGGCCTACCGTCTGCGGATACTTGGACGATGAAATGTGGCAATCAAGTGTCTCGCACTCTGTAGGAGTTGAACATCGGCGTTAAACTCAATTTTGAACTTTTTGCGGTATATCTACAAAAAAAGTCAAAATTATGTGTGGACATGCCGACGGTGACGGTGAACAGTCAAACAGAACAATTAAATGAAAAAGTGAAG
>JARJEB010031009.1:0-28387 GCA_030264535.1 Liometoxenus newtonarum
ATCGTAATGACTGTTTTACGATCTCAAAATACAAAATAATAATCTTTTTTTGGTTTAATACCTATCCATGTTCCTTGTTCGTCAGTTATGGGAATTGTTAAATCATTTTTCTTTAATCATGTGGGAGCATAGTTCCGGAACAAAATAGAACAAAAATAAGATAATTAAAATGATAAATGTATCTGATTTGGGGAATTTTGTATATTTAGTGATATGGTTATTGTTGGTCGCACTGGCTAATATAATCTTTGTCTATCACGTTCTGTGTGATCTAAATCAGTAACCTACTTAACGACGCATTAGAAACAGTGGTGTAAAGTTAGCCGACTTTATAACACAGTGCCGTAAAGTACGCCATTACGCAGCAGGTATCGTAATGACAAAATACAAAATAATAGTCTTTTTTTAGTATAATACCTATCCATGTTCCTTGTTCGTCAGTTATGGGAATCGTTGAATCATTTTTCTTTAATTGTGGGAGCAGTGTTCCGGAAAAACTTAGTCCTGCTTCTGCAATGAAGCATTCGACTATGATTGCCACAATCAGCAAACACTTGAATAAATTTAGTTATTAAATTATTGCAAATTATTTTCTAACTCGAACTTACTTGTCTAAAAATATACTTGTATTTAGACACGTTTGTATACATCGATTCTACAGTGCTACTAACTAAGTGACTTTTATTTTTTGAATATATGCATATGTTTTTAGAGTTATGCACAGTAAACATATACCTAAGCGAAATACACTTAACTATAGTCTATACTCTATATAATTAAAAAACAAACGGAATGTAGAATTCACATTATTCAAAAATGTAGATTATCGGTGCGGGTTAGACAACCAGGGTCTGGTAACGTTTACGTTAATACATTCGATAATTTTTGCCGCGTGGTTTAAAATTTAAAATAGTAGCTACGCCCTGTCACAATTTTCAGACCATGCGTCAGCGTGACAGAGTTACCTGATGGTTACCTGCTTAGAAGCTCAGAACGAAGAAACAAACTTTGATCGAAATGTGGATGGATACAGTATTATCACGATTGGCGAGATTAGATGAGGCAAAGACAAAAATTAATTTTGTCGGACATCTCTTTCGAACAGTCACAGAATAGAATCGACGTTTTGTCTTTATTAGTATATTACTAGCAAGTAAAACAACCATTATTAAGTGTGTATGCAGGCACATATAACCCACATTAATATCACTCGCGAATAATGGAGCTTGACACACGTCAATAATAAGTCATTATTCCTCTAGTGATTTACTTTACGGCAAGCACAGCTCTTCTTTTTTTTTGGGGGCGGTGGAAGAGGGGGAAATCTTCAAAAGACACCTCGAAGGGCGACTAAAACCCCCACAGCTTTTCCCTGCGTTCAATAATGATATGTGACACACGGACTGCATCTAAAATGTCATCTAGGATTGTGTGTTGAATTCCATGGTTGAATTTTTAAGTTTGAAAACCAAATTAAATTTTGTCGTCGCAGATAAAGTATAGTATTCAATTCGCGCATATGCGCTATTATATACTCCGGCGTTTACACCGCTCGACTACCGTCTCGCTACGTAAACTTCGCCCTCACGTATAATAGCCTGCATATGCGCTCATTGAATAATATACTAAAATTAGTAGATACCGAATATATTGCGATTGAACAAATAAGAACTATTATACAGGTTGAACATTCAGTTTAACAATTAGCTGATTACTTTCAACAAATTCATTTGCCAATATCTCTTCCAAATAAGCAAATTCAGTGTAACCAAATCCTTTCGCATTCAACTCTTGCACAGGCCTCTTAAACGCATCTATTTCTGGATGGGTCATCATCGTTTCTTTGATATTCCGAAAATATTGCCTATAATTATAAACATTCAAATTAATTATGGAATAGACTGAATACTTATAATTTTATGGGTATGCAATAATTGCAACTTACGTTGGATGAACTATCGTTATAGTTATTCGACCACAAAATGGCCAATCCAGGGTGTTATCGTGATCGGTTTTCATCATATGGATAAGTAACGCAATACAATTTGGATCACGCGGAGACAAATTAAATCTAATACAAAATCTAGAATGTATGGATATTATATTATGGCATTATACATTTATTGCACCGGGTGCAATCAAACGTTTGCACCATGAGGATGCAATCAGATTCCCGCCATAACCTTAAAATTTAAAATTATTTGAATCTTAACTTGAATCTTATGAATTTTATTGGCAAATAACATGTCATCCAACGGTTGCACCCGGTGCATTGCTTCCGATATGCCACTGAAAACTACTCAGAATAGTTCCGACCTGACCAAAGTACCTCGGAACTATTCAGAGTAGTTGGAGTGACTATTATCGAACGCATAAAATGGGTGCAAACTATTGGTGTATTCGGTGCATTGGGTGTATACACGTTTGCACCCGGTGCAAATGCAATCACTGGTTTGATCAGAATTTTGCACTGAACGAAACAAGCTGTAGTAGACTTACTTGTAACCATAATATGAAGTAAAAAAACCTGGACTATAGAACATAATTGATGGGTTATTATGCATTTGGTTAACTTTACTTTTAAAGTCAGTAATGTACCATATAAAATTCCCACCGCAGAACCGTTGAGACAATTGAGACATCATTAAATTATTAGATGATATTTGTTCAGACATATTTGAGATAATAATGTCCTGCTCACGACTTTTTTGTTCCAAGACGACTATTTTTTCAAATAAAGCTCTAAAAATACAAAACAACTTAAATAATTTTAACTTTATGTATCAGTGCAAATAAACAGGTTTTACATCCGTTTGCAACGGGTGCAATCAGATTGTGGCCATAACCTTTAAATTTAAAATTATTTGAATCTTATGGGCCCCATACACGGTTCGGAAATCCTTTGAGGAAAAACTGTTCAGTCTTGGCCTTCCGCATTTCCGGAGCGTGTGTGGTAAAAAAACTGACAGATTTTGTGGGCTGTTTAGGCGGCCGGATGAGAATTGAAAAACTATTCTAAAAACTGAAGTCCGTCAGTTCCGGACTGAACAGGCAGACCGGAGCGTGTGTGGCGTTGCGTCAGATCAGTTCAGTTCGACCGCAGCGCATTCCGGAAGGCCAAGACTGACAGTTTTTCCTCAGAGGATTTCCGGAACGTGTATGGCCGAGGGGGTGTTCAGGGCGCGGCCGGTAATCCGGACAGGCCGCCTGAACAGTTTTTCCTCAAAGGATTTCCGGAGCGTGTATGGTGCCCTTTATTGACCAATCTTATTGCACCTAATGCGTTCATTTGGTGCATTCATCATTGCAACAGGTGCATTGCTTCCGGTATGCCACTGTAAACTAGTCACAGACTCACAGTAGTTGCGACCTGATCAAAGTACTACCAAACTACTCAAAGTAGTTAGAGTGACATATCGGACTCATAAAATGGGTGTAAATGATTGCACCCAATGGGGGCATTCAGTGCACAATCATTGTACCCGGTGCATTGGCTGCATAAATGTCTGCACCCGGTGCAAATGCCATCACTGCTTTCAACAATAACACCGACTTATTTCTATACATAGATAAGGCTTACTTTAATAAATTTTCAACAGATTCGGCATTTGAGTTAGCAGCCCCCAGACTTGAATTTCCCTGATCACTTTTTGCGGGTGGATCCCAAAAATTAGCTTGTTGCGCTATAGCAGAAGCGCTCGATCCTTGAGTATTCATTGAAATCTTTCTATATGCACCTGACAATAACTAAAAACAAATATACAAGTAATATATGTTATTTTTCATTTGCAAAGCAAACTTTACCATCAAATGTTTTTGTATATCATGCTCCAAATGCCTTTGCAGACCTGGTTCATCATCAAACTTGCCATCACAACCAACATCAACGAAACTACATCTCAACTTTTCGTTATCGGGCAGTTGATACTCGACTGGTTTAAATTTACAGATCAAAAGATGCGATTCAACATCTAAAGGAGAGAGTTCTTCTAAACAACCTCTTTTTAAATTCGGACATTTCGTTCTTTGCTGTGAGATTTCCCTTCGTGTAAAATTATCGGGAAATATATCAGTACTTTGTAACTTCATGTTATCTACAGGACAGCATTCGTGTTCCTTTCTAAAAGTTAATAATAAATAATTGTTAATGTACTATATTTAACTATTCAATTAAGTGTACTCTACATACGCTAACCAAGATTCAATGCAATTTCTGCAAAACCTGTGTCCGCATGCCGTAACAACTGGATCTCTTAGCCAATTTAAACAAATTGGACATTCGAATTTTGCATCTGGTGCAATATCCACTGTTTCAGTAATGCAACTTTCCTCAGCTTTCAAGGCAGAAGGATGTTCTCGAGATGTTGTTGCGGTTGCCATTACTAATATATAATTAATCCTTGTTTTCGATTGGTCATCAAATAATTATGTTCGTAACAGAAATAGTGGGAATATATACTGAGAAAATTGACAAACTGTTAATATCGCAAATAATGCAGCACAGCCTAGTAAACACCTCACACCTGTTGCATGAGGATGAGTAATTGTTTTTCTGCTGGCTACAGGTGCCATTTTTGTGACGTCACGGTCACGATTTATTTTCACAAAATTTCATTTATATTTCTTAAATGTTCAGTTTACTAATTATTACGATCATTTCGCAAATCAACTATTATTTTATAATATAAATAAAGAACATTACTGGCTGTTTTTGATTTAAGTAATTACGAAACTTAAGTCAGAAGGTCAACCCCACATACTAACTTTCTGAGATCAAACTGCGCAGGTACTTTTTACAGGACGTTTAGGATTTATGTTTACATTATCCATAGTGCTACTGTAAACTACTCTGAGTAGTTCCGGCCTGCTCAAAGTATTTACGAACTACTTAGAGTAGTAAGAGTGCAAACCGGTGTAATCAAATGACACTGACCCGGTGTATTGGGTGCATAAACGTGTGCATCCGGTGCAAATGCAATCACTGCATTATTTACAAAATTCTAATTTAAGGTTTAGAAAAGTTTTATAGGTGATTCTAAATAATTAATGCTCTCACTAATTTAATATAATTAAAGTATACAATAATTTCTTAATTGCATTATTTATAAGATAGTTTTGTGATGTGTAATAATAGTTCATTTATAAACGTGTAACATTATTTGCAATAAATTTCAAACTTTTCACAATTCAAAGTAACAATCGTGGTATTATAGTAAACTTTAAATAAATAAAAAAATCCTAGAATCGCTCATTGGTAAAATATTACAAGTTATATGCATATTTTAAAATATTTACAAGATTGTAAAATGAATATTATTGAATTCATTTTGCCATGAGCTATACAACTTATTCATATTATACATTTATTTATAAGAGGTCAAATCAACATCCAACAAATTTATGATATGGTATAATTTACTTTTTACTACCATGATCTTAAACTTCGTGAGATTAATTTAAATTTTAAATCACCAATTTTTGCAATTTTGCTTGTATTATAGATTCGAGAACTTGATTATCTAGATAGGCATATATAGATTAATTACAAAGTAGATATTCAAACAAAAAAAGTCTTGTCACAGTAGGTACTTTATGGACAAAAATTAAAAACTCTCTTTTAGTAAAGCATAGAAAACACAAAACGAAAGTCATCAGCATGATTTATCATTAACAATTGTTAGTATAATGATAATTATTAAATTGTTATAAGACACAAGTTTGCAAGTTCATCCTTCTATGACGCATATAAACATATCACTCACTTGTTTTACTTTTTTGGTATTTTCATATTGGTAGTTTTTTGTCTACAGGAATTAATCTGGTTATCAATTCAAGCGCTGCTAATACATTCTAAGTACATACAACACAATTTACATAAGAATAAATTTACAAATGTTGCCATTGCGTAGGCATAATGGCATTATTAGCTTCCATCGATCTTGAAATTTCCTCATAAATGCTATGATTCAACCATTGCGATTCCAGTTTCTTGTAGCGGTCTTGACACAAATGAAGTGGATTACCGCGTCGCAAGCCAGGATCGGTTTCACCATAATCGTCTAAATATGGTGGCGACACAAAGCAACCACGGCTAGGAGCAGCCAAAAACATGATTTCGCATTCGCGTACACGCAAGAAGATGCCGATACCTGCACCACACTTATGGGCATGATAATTGCACGCGCCCATTATTACTTTGTCGAGTTCCGTTTGGCAGCAATAACTTTGCGAGCATAGAATTTCACCGCACACCAGGCACATTGTTGGATTGCGTGAATCTTCATGATCGCTATTTGGACATGTGAATGATGATACCGTGTTAATAAGTTCGCTGTAATCAGTTGGCAATTGGACTAGACGATTGATTGGTAATGGCTCTTTGACAATATTTGTAATTACAGTGCCAGTACCGGATGAATAATTTTGAACTTCTTCGTGGCAACACCATTTTTTGACGAGTTCCATTACAAATTCCGAATTAAACAACTCGGATGAAGATGTTGGTAGATCCAGGTAAGCGCACATATTTTCAAATGTATCACCATCGGGTTGTAGTAAGCATGGTGCTGCCGGTACGTCGGTCATAAAGTGATATAAGAGAACACAACATCTAAGGAACGGGATGCAAGCATTTTTTACTTGATTCCAAATTTCATTTGTCGATACTCGGCTTACATCCTTCCGGATGATTTGTAAAATCTTCATTATAATTTCATCCTTGGAGGAGACGACTTCGGGTGCACAATCAGCGTCGCTAATTACTTCCATTTCATCATCAATGAAATTCATATTAAATTCATTGGTTATTAGAATTTTAACAATATGACTAATGAACACTAAACGTAAAGTATGATGCTCCAAAGCACTTCCAGTTGGTACAGGGGTCGGATCTTCTTTGCAAAATAAACTAGGCAACGAAAATGTTAACGGTACCAATAAACCAAACGAATCCCAATCCAATATCGACGGCCCATCATTTGGATGTTCGAAGATCATTGACAATAAACATAGGGCATGACTGGATATCACGACGCTGGTATTTGGTAAAGCTGAACCCATTACACCCAAAATTCGTATTAAACTCTCCAAGCAATCTCTATGTCTGCTCGATAGACTTAACAATGGTTTATTACAATCTCTTAGAATTGTTTCTATCGAGTGAATAGTATACGAGCAAGATTTCCATGCCATTGGAGTCAAACGTCTGTCAGTTGGATGTGGATAAACCTTAAGACCACGTGTATAAGTCACTTGCGTGTATAACTGAATCATATCAACAAGGCTTGTATCTAAGTTGGGCGAATTTGTAGGGAATAGCGTGATAAAATCTTTGACTTCATCGCCTAAGTTGTCCATCAGCAACACTTTTGACATGGGTTTGTAGACTTGATGTGTGGGCACGCTGCAGTTCGAATCACATTCAGATTCAGCTGGCGACGCTGTTTCATTAGCGCTATTTGCCGCATTGGACGTGCACGTATTACACGAATGATTGGCACAAGATTCGTTGTTGCATTTGCCATGTGATAATTTTAACTTTTTACTAATTGTTGTTTTCATGCAGCTTAACCAGGTGTCGAAAACAAGTTCGCTTTTCGGCGGAGGCTCCTGAATAGAACTTAACGAAGGCAACAGTAAAAGTACAGTATTGCTCAAACATTCGCATAGAGGACATAAAAATTCTTGTTTGTCCACATCAAAACTTGCTGGACTTCTAAATCTGTATGGTCGACGATGTTCTTTTACAACCACACTGTCATAATATGTTTGCCAACAAGATCTATGCATTACATGACCGCAAGTACTTGTATGAGGTGCAGGACCTAAATTTGTATTCAAATATAATGGTTCTTGATTACCATGGTCAATTAGATAGTCATAGTTACGCTGTTGGCATAAAACAGTTGCTTGATGTACAAATGCAGCTAAGACCATTGGTTGTTTATCAAGCGTTACTTTTTGTTCTTCTTGGCATAGAATACAAGTGTACATTTTGTCATCCGTAGTTAATCTGTTAGTTTGATTAGGACCTAAGGCAACAGGTATAACATCAATCGGTTCAGCTATATCCATATCATCATCATCATCGTCATCACGAGGAGATTCAGATGTTGTACCTTTAAACATGTCAGCATTTTCTTTCATAAAATTTTTCTGCTGCGCCATCATTTGTGCCATTATCTTAGCACGTCGTTCCGCAGCAAGTTTAGCTCTGCGTTCTTTTTCAGAATCGGCCTTTTGACTTTCAGTTTCCATCGCGTCGAAGATTGAACCTTGAAGGGACACTTCTGCTTTCATAACTTGCTTGAATTTGTTTATTGTCCACTGAATTAAACCCTTTTGTGCTTCGATCCTGGCACTGGTACTTAAATCTTCCAACAATTTTGGTATCTTCCATCTCGTTGCCTTTTCACTGAACTCTAAGAATGGATAATTCTTCGATTCTTCTTCTTGTAGTGCAAAACCAATTAAGTGCAAAGCTTTGTGAAGTTGTAGTTCGGAGAAAACACGTGATTGTAGATTTAGTGATGTATTAAGGACGGTTTGTAATATGTGAAGCATAATATCACATTGCAATAGATTAACAATCATATCAAACGATGGATTCAGTTTCGGCAATGGTGGTGGAGGAACGCATTCCAGTTCACCCGCATTCTTGCGTCGTTTCCTTTGTGCCTCTTCCGACTTAGAAAGTTCTTCACGTGTATAGTGATAGTAAAACACATTATAATCTTCGTAGTATTCACGTTTTAGTTCATAAACACCCTTGCCATTACCAACAGTAGGCTTCTTAAAGTCTGCCAACACACCAATAACATCATCAAGACCAGTTTCATGTGTAAGGTCATCAGGAATTGTTTTATTCAATTCCGAATGGGGTAGAGGTTTGATACACAAATGTTGAACAATTTCTTTCTTGATTCTTTCTTCAACTGTGCAATTACTTATACCAGGAATATGTCGTTCGGCAATAATGACTATCAGCAATTGAAGGAATTCTTCAATGAGATTTATCGTTTGACGCATACTGTCTTCTTCATTAGTACGGAGCGAAATCTGATCGAAATTCGGTGATGCCCATGCTAATAATCCAAACTTATTCAATAAATGTATTAAGAATTCGTTGCCTTCAATTAGCGAAGCGCCAATTTGCAATAACGTGATGTCTCTATCTAACATCTCTGTACGACATTTGACATTGTGGTAGAAATAAAGCTGATTCAGCAATGCATATCCATTGCGTCTCCACATTCCGGCATGTACTTGGGCAATCATAACTTGAGTTCTAAGCACCGGCTCTATAATTTGCACGGGATTAGGTTTCATGCACTGGAATTCAGGTCCATTGAAACTCAATCCAAACTTTTCCAAGTGCAAATGCAGACCAGCCAAAAGACGTGATAGTGGCAAATGAATTGATACAGGTTTTGATGCTACATCGTATTGCAGACACATTACGCTGTAATTCATAAGTTCGCGTACTTCACCTTGATCGGTAACATCATAACAAGCATTTTCCGATAACTCTATATAAAGTTTACTCAAAGTCGCGCGATACGCTTTGACTAAAACAATTTTATCAGTGCCACACCATTTCAGTATGAGGGATATGCAGTAGGCCAATTTAATGTGCAAATTGAAAGCAGCTTCCCATTCTGGTTCATATTCCATATGCTGTCCTATTTGTCTAGTGGTAGAATCCATACCTTGCATCATTGTGAGCAAATTTAAGAATATTGAAAGTCCTTGCAAGAAACTTTTACGCAAATCATCTGTCCATACATCCGGTACAACACTTAGCAAATATCGCAAATCATACAATACGTATTGAGCACGTTTTAAACTCTGCATTGTCGGAACATTTCTTTCAAATTCCATTTTCTTTGCACTATTACATTTATGTGAACATTCCGATATGAACGTGTTCAATAATATAAACAATACATCATCATTTGCTATCAAATGATGAGCAAGCGTGGGTGCCGTGAATAATTGAACGGACAGATAAGAAATTGAAAACGCATGGTCGTGATCGTCCTTGATGAAGTCTTTCATAAGACTGCCATAGTTTTTCGTAAATATTTTCGCCAATGATTTCTTATTTTCGTATTCTAGTAGCATCCCGGAGATAAGTAATCGGTGCCAATGCGTTCGAGCGCTTTTCCATAATTTCGTATCGTTCAATAAAATCCCTTTGACGATCGATGAATCTTCATTTTGCGGCTTGAGAGCGACTTCGGCAAATATTTTACGAAAACCTTCGCCATGACCTAAGAACTTTTGCAACCACGATAACAGTTTCATCGCAAAGATTTGATGAGCTACCACATGCGAATGAACAACTAGAGCTATCAGTGGTTTATTACCATGACGGGAGGTAATCTTTTCAATTTCGGTTTTAAGTTCCCGACAATGTTCAAAATTCGAACACTTGACAACAGCTCGCCCTTCTCTATCAATATTCGTGACATATTCAATCGCATTCTTTTGTGAGCACTTAATCACCCTACTAATCGTTTGGATAACTTGCTCGAAAGTATGTACTTCGTCATTATATAGAATCGTACAAAACGTATCAGTTTCATATAATTCATCATCGGGGTCTTTTAATTTCAAAGCAGTGGTATTCTCCAATGTGAGCAAATTGTAAGCGTACCAAAGAACAGCATCAAAAACGATTCGAGTACGTTTTGCTAGTTCGTCCGATAACGTTTTCGATGCTTCATCAGCTTGGGTGCCTTTAATATGGATATCACAAAAAGGTGCCTTCTTCCAAGCTTCAACATCACCACAATCACAACAACCGCCACCGCTCGACGTGCCCATTTTATATTTGTGAAAACGATGTTCGGATTTTTTGAAGCAATCAACGCATAGCACGCAGGTCATATCCATACCGCATTCACGACACATGTAGGTTGGTTCACCAAGTTTGAAGACTCGTCCGCATACGGAAGGCGGTTTTTCTAACTCACTAACACCACTTGGCGATGATGCTGTAGCGTCGCCATTGGTGATAAAATCTTCCAATGTATTGAACAGAATTCGATTGGCTTCCTCTTCATTGAAATTCCAATTCAAACATGATTCGTTTAGACTTGGCGTATACACTCGTGGAACATATTTACGCCAATAATCACGAAAAGTATCAATTGATAATTCGTTGTTGTCCAGTTTGTCTTTCCATTGTTTGACTACAACTGTTTTTGATGTTGTTGCCAAATTACTGGACGTATCTCCATTCATCGTATCCATTGTGAATTTCTTTAAGATTCACTAACTTTGAGAAATACTAAAACAGACAAAAAAAAATAGTTTATTATATATTTTAATAAATAATTAAACCTAGAAAAAAGGAAACAGGCAGAACCTTTAAAGAATAAGTTTTAAAAGAGCAATAGAAAGGAAAACTTAGAGATTAATCGAAGATCAAACAAAAATTGAGGCAATGACTCTACATGTTTATAAAAATATATATCAATTAATGTATTTCATGATTCATAAAAATGCGTTTTATATAAAAATAGGTCTAATAAATCAATTCTTATCCTTATCAACAAGATAAAGACAATTACGAGTTCGATTTTTAGAAAATAGGAAAATACTACTACAGAAATGAAATGGTTATGGATCTTATGGATAGTGAAATTTCAAAATGTAATATCTGCTCATGGAAGCATGACTTTGTTATGTCAACGTTCACACGATTCGCAACAAGCCAAGAACAACAAGAATGCCACAAATAAACGAAATAACAATTCGTAATCACTTTCACTCACTTGTACTTGACTTTATGTAATTGTTGAACGACTTTCCGTATGTGCATTATGCGTAGTTCATTAGATATCAATTAAATGCATATTTTATATGTTAATAAACAAAAACGTACGTGTTGTTGAAAGGACCTCATCAAAAAAAATCAATGTCATCAGATCAGTAAATTGTGGGCACAAGCACAATAACAACACAAAGCAAGGTTAAAATACGAACGCTGCACTAGGAAACAAAAAGCTTTTGCTTTTGGCATATGCCTTGGTTTTGTTGTTAGTTGTTAGTACATGCCCAAGTACAAGTACAACAAAATAGCAGGGAAAATAAGAAAAGAAGGCAGGAACAAGCACTAACCAGCTGTGGCTGTGGCAAAAACCAGCAGTACGAATACAGTAATAGCGATGACAAAAGGAAGAGAAAGGTCGAGACGCAACAACTCGTTCTTAAAAATTAAAACACAACACTGAAACCAACAAATAAGAATTTGGCAAATGAAACAAATAGCAAAACACTTTCACAACAAAACAATATTCACAACGTTCTCGGTCACAATCAATCACACCGGAATATTTTAATTTTAGTATCATATCCATGTGCACTTGCACGAGTTGTTTGTGCACTTGTATATTCAACTTGCTTGAGAAAAAATAACCTCCACACGCCTCTCTCAACACAGAGGAAAAAGCTGCCAGTTTGGTTCTAATTTTGTAATTGCGACTTGCGATTGCTATTGACAATTTCATTTCTTCCTATTTCCATCTTTCTTCGCGTACTTATGCATTTACTCGATGTATTTACTCGTATCTACACTTCTTACACAGGATATAATCGTTTCTCTGGCTGAACAAAAATAAAATTAAACGAATTAAGTAGTCCCATTTCAGATACAAAATGATCGTTTCTTTTATCAAGAACGAAGACACAAAGCATTACCACGTAACATTCACGCTCATCAATCTAATTATTAAGAGATACGAACCTATGACTTTTAGATATAATTCACTTTAAATTACTACTTCGTGCCTTAGTGGAGTCTCGTCGATTTCGACTGTCTCTTAGCTCTTCAAAACCAAACCAATCCTCTCTCTTGTCTTGCCCTTACCCCTAGGTCTTTCAACTCGTTACTCGAATCACGAAGTGGAACTCGTAGAGTGGTGGAGTCACCGCTCCGATTGCGACCAGCGTCACCCGTCACCGTAGTCAAAGAAGCGTCTTCAAGGTTGATATGATGGTAATTTTGACAGAGACAGACGTGAAGATTGGTGCAAACATCAATATTCGAAGTGTGCACTTCTATGAATCGCATATGTGCGTCTTATATAAATAGATAGTCTGTATATACAATCCGTGGAAAAGTTTATCGAATCCGTAATGTTAACTTGCTTTCCACAATTTACAAACAGGCCAGTTCGTATGAGATGTCGTCATATGCTGGTGCTGATTAATAACTGTCAATTTTTACTACGTGCGTAGTCATATTGCTAATTGAGTTGCCTATCGGTGATAATAACAGGTTATACAGGGTGTTGAAAAATAAAGTTTGAAGTTTTTTTCTAATTTTGATTCAAACGCGATTCATGGGAAAAAGTATCGGAAAAAGCGATATTTCACATAAACTATAATTGCAACCTATTTCACTCTAAATTTCCTGTCTTATCACACTGAGGGTTATTTTCTAGTGAGCCAATTAGAGTTCATTTGAAGTTCCGCTATATAAACTTGAATCGACAATATAAGGTAAGGCCCCATTTGCGGTATATCGCAAAATTTCAGCGGTATGCCGCAAGAATTGAAGTAAGGTTATAGAATTCAACCATTCATATTACTTTCTTCTTTGATCCCACAAACTCTCGTTTGCATCCATCATGATCAAGAACGAAGATTTCTAGACCAATTAAGAATTATTAATGAATTGTGTCATGTGCCTGAATCCAATCTGTCAAATATCATTCAGGGGAAAATGAAAGTAACTTTTGCCGCTAGACTTTATCGCCCACGGAAATTGGCTTCATTCTGCGGCAAAATATACTTGAAGTGTACCGCAGAAAATTTTACGATAATTCGCATATTGGGTCTTAGCGTAAGAAATAAAAATTTGCTGATCGACTTCTTCCACGTTTCGTCATGATGACGTCACGCAGCTAATTTTAAGCAGCTGATCCGGACCACTGTGACAGATAAAAGGAACACCTCTGCACCGACATAGTTTCAATTGCCTTCGTTCGAGTTCTCGTTGTGAACGCAAACAAAAATACGAACTCGAACGAATGCAATTGAAGCCTTGGATGTGCAGAGGTGTTCCAATTCTACGCCATCGTGATCCGGATCAGCTGTTCCATTGGAAGGTCAAATAGGTCATCCGGGGGACACGGAACATCTCCGGAACATCTCCATACGCAGGTACCTACTCTGTGCACCCCCCATTTCTGTGATTTTTCACTACAAATTGTTTTTATTTTAAACTTAATACATTTCGTACCTCAAAAATGATAAAACTATACAGCAGCAGAACAAAGAACATTACTTTTCATAATATTTTTCTGATTATTTACAAAACATACTTACGCTGGGCTGTGTAAGTGCCCAAATGGAATTTATCCTCAACTAGAGAACTGGGAAGATCATTAAAACACATTGAAAACAACATAGTTATAAGATTCCTAACGGGAGAGAAGGTATTCGTACAAATACATCACAAATATGATGTCACCGCCATTTTTGTTTGCACAATAACAAACTACAACCCTAAAATGTAGACTACCCAAAGTACACGCACAGACTAGTGATGCCAGACTGGAGGATATTTCAAATTTCGTGCCTTTTAGGCGCAAACAAATATGGCGATTAGTGTTATCCAATCAACAAATCTACTTTGTCCTCTCTATTGACTTATATCTCTATGAAAAACAAAACTCCCCGCTTGACCTTGACAAATGACCTAAGTCTCGACCTAAGTATAGTTCCTGCAAATTTCTGCCATAAGTTTGAATCTGACATGGAATCGATTTTAACATTTTTAACTGATTTTATCTTAATATCTTATTGGAATACACTTTGCAGAAAAGATTTCTTCCGCAAATGGATGGGTTTATAAGAATGCTGATAAACACTTGCCAAACGCCAATGTTCGGGATAATCCTCACGTTCGCGCACTTTATTTAAAGAAAATGGCGCCGATAAACTCCTAATTGCATAATTTTTCTTACTATACGGAATTTTTTGTTTCGGCACTTTAATATGTAACTGTGAACTATTCGATGAGCCCGTGCTTGTCCTACTATTAGGCAATCCGGCTTTGAATGCCATTTTGTATTCATCCTTCGGCTTCTCCTTGCACGGAACAGTCTTCAATTCGCAAGCCACACACAAGCGCTGATTAAAAACTTTTCCATTACAGCAGAGTTTACTACACGTGTTTGAACCACTTGAATTGTTTAAATGTTTCGAATATTTCCTCGTCCCATGGACATCGTGTACTTGCAGTCCTTTCTCATCGTTTTCGTGTAGATTATACGCGGATTGCGAACGTTTTATATTGAGTTTACTTTGTTTTTGTTCACAATCATGATTTTTGCATGTTCGTGGACGGTCGATGTCCCCAACTTTAACAATATCCTGATGTGGCATAATTGGAGCAAATACTGCAGGTGGATTCCTTCCACTTTCCGGTTCATTCCTATCGTTCGATTGGGGATCTCTTGGCGTATTCACAATCGAAAATACAGCTGGTGCGGCTGAACCATTGGAACCATCAATATGTTTACTTTTTTTAGGTTCATCTGCTGGATTCACAGGCGTTAAATCCCAACAGATTGCTAAATTCATAGGATTTACTTTGTTTTGTCGAATGAAACGCCACTTTTTATCGAAACTACAGACAGTATCTTGCTTCTCTTCAAATTTTCGCATTTCAGGGCTAGTTTTCGGACGAAACACTTTCATTTTCGTGCATTTCGTTGCACCGAAACCTTTATAACCCTTCCAACCAATTGCAGTTGCTAACTTTTCACGTATCGGTGGTACTTCACGTTTCTCCAATTCAACGAAATATGCTTTAGGTACCATGTCCGGTAGTGGTTCATGCTCTAGATTGACTTTATGCAGTTCTCTAGCTAATTCAAAGTTTTTTACTGTTTCAATGTAACTTTTCACTTCGCGCGGGTGCCTTTTATAAGATGCATGTTCTTTGCAATAATCCATTTTGGTTTCCGTCATCTCTTTGAGACCGTCATCCAACTTTGTGGGGTTTACCTGTTCATTTTCTACAATAAATTCGTTGGTTTCGTTGAGTTTATGAGTTATTTCTTTGTAGGCCGGCACAGTAGCTTGGTCTTGATCAATTATCAGTTGTTGAAATTTTGTTAACGCATCATCATTTTCCATTTCTCTCGGTGGATCATCATTTACTTCCAAATTAGGCGTAACATACGTTTTATACGGTGGAAATCCGTTTTGTGATGTTTCAACTTTGTATTTGGTTAAATCTTTATATGAATCTAATCGTTGATGCTCTTCTGTCAAATCCCCAGGGACATACTTCTCCTTAAGAAATTCAAATTACAACAAACAATAAAATTAAATCAGCGGCTTTTTAATACGGCAAAATTTAAAATTATTTTTTCTTTAAAATACAGAGGAAAGCGTTTAAACTATAAAAATTTAAGGATCGTGAATTGGGCAGCGGGGTATGTACTAAACAAAAAGGAAAACAATTAGGTAATTATTGAAATAAAAAAAAATACTTTGCGTACCTCTTTGCAATGTTCAGGATCCTCTTCAGACTGGAAGACAGGAACTTGTGTCGGTTCAACTTCAACATCATCCTGTTCATGTTTGGCTTCTGTTTTGTTTTTATGAAATGGTTTCAGACAATGGCAAACTTTTTTACAGGGACATGTCCGTTTTTCATGACGATCTTCATGGTCACTGATATTTTCTTCCTGGTACTTCCGTTCTTTTGATTGTTTTGATATTTTAGACTTTCCGGTTTGCTGATTATCTTCGTACTTTTTTAAACGCTTTTGATAGAGTTCAACTTGTGATCTATCAGGAGCACTCAGTTCCTTTGCTAACAACAAAACAACAGATGAATTAGAAAAACGCCAACTTATTTAATAGCGTTTTCCATTTATTACATTGGTGTGCACTTTTCTTGCACCCGCCACTGACCCGCTAGTCATTTTTCATTTAACACTGGGTGTACACTCAGTGCAACTTTTTCACACCGTCTCGAGGAGGTCGTGGAGCAAATAAGTGCAGTTCGATATATGTCTATTGTAGGTTCTTGCGTTCATACATGTTACGTACTATATTTACTATTTACACATAATTGTTGGTAGAAAAGGGTCCATCATAAATTAACGGCATGTTTCATTTGTTCTACACTACACTTGCACTTGTCAAACAGCTGATCTGCACTGACAGCTACACTAGACCCCCACTAGCCCTCTTCCAGTGTAACACTAGTGTAATAAATGGAAAACGCTATTAGATTATCCACTTAAACTATTCGGGGCAGTATGGAACAACTTGGAGTAGTTTAAAGTTACTCTGAGTTGTTTACGGTAAGTGGCTAACCTATTCGGGACAGTTCGGAACAACTTGGAGTAGTTTTAAGTTACTCTGAGTAGTTTACAGTGGTAATCAAAAGCAGATGTATTCAGTTATTGGTTTAAAATTTGAATAATGAAAAACTTACACATTTGCCATATTAAATTCATGGCCAGGTGATACATTCAATTTAAAATATCGGTCGAAGTTAAATTGCTTCATAAATAATAAACAGCTGAACACGTTATTGGTGTAATCAAAGTAATCTTGATTGTCATTGATATTATTGCCTTGATCGTGGGTGTTGTCGTAGGCCAACAACAATTGTCCACGAAAACCTATTTTATCGCGGTACTCCACAACGATTTTCAGAAAACGAGCGTAATGTTTGATTTCTTTCGATAATTCGGTATTCATGGTGTTATCGTATCCTTCGCGGTTTCCATTGATAAGGAAACATTCAGCATTTAATTTATTCGCCATATCCATTGCCCTTTTTACTTGGTAGCCCGCATACGCTACAACATTTGCATCCGAATTTGTTGAAGCTCCATTATTGAATCTGAAATTTGTTAATTTCAGTCATTTACATGGAATCAGTATCAGAGAATTTGAGTCTAGCGCGACAAAAGGAAAAGCGTACAATTTTTCGAGGATATATTCGAACCAGGGAGATGGCATGCCGCTTTGCACCGGGTGCAAGATGTCAGATTTTCGCCCTAACAGTAGAATTTAAAATTATTTGATTCTAATTGGCGAATAACAGTATAATCCGCCATCCAACGGTTGCACTGAATACATCCAATTTGGTGCCTTTGTCATTGCACCCGGTACATTGCTTCCGATATGCCACTCTAAACTACTCAGAGTCGTTCCAACCTGATCAAACTACTTCAGAACTACTCCGAGTAGAACTTCTAAAATGGTTGCAAACGATTGCACCGAATACACCTAATTGTTGCATTCATAATTACACCCGGTGCATTGCTTTCAATATGCCTCTGTAAAGTACTCAGAATAGTTCCGACCTGATCAACGTACTGCTGTACTCCTCATCAGAGTAGTTAGAGTGACATATCAAACGCATAAAATGAATGCAAACGATTGCACCGAATTCACCCAATTGGTGCATTCGGTGCATTAATCATTGCTTCCAATATGTCACTGCAAACTGCACAGAGTAGTTCCGACCTGATCAAAGTAGTTTGAGTGACTTATCGAACGCATAAAATGGGTGCAAACAATTGCACCGAATACACCCAATTGGTGTTTGCATTGCTTCCAATATGCTACTGCAAACTACTGTGAGAGTAGTTCCAACCTGATCAACGTACTCAGTGCAGTTTGAATGTCATATTGAACGCATAAAATGGGTACAAACCAATGTGCAAACGATTGCACCGAATACACCCAATTTGTGCATTGCCTGATCAAAGTACTTCCGAACTACTCACATTAGTTACATTGACACATCGAATACATAAAATGGGTGCAAACGATTGTACCGAATACACCCAGTTTGAATGCACCAACTGGGTGTATTCGGTGCAATCGTGATTGCACCCAGTGTATTGGGTGCATTACCGATTGCACCCGGTGCAACTGCCATTCCTGATTCGAACACAAATTATTATTGCTTTATTATTAACAAAATTTAGTTTTACCTGTTGTGTTTGAAATTAACGCCAATCCATAAAGGTTTAATGCTTGTCTTTTGCTGGTACTCATTTAGTATTTCGCTTATTTGCTCATAATTACTGTGACTTCCTTCAAAAGTATCTCCTTCCGGTATCAAATCATCGTCATATCCGGACCAGAATTTAACACCCATTTTGATACACATTTCGAACATTGCTCGCAAATTCTTTTTAACTGTTTCCATTGAGCGATTTGTCGTAGCAAAAGCTTTATGCAACGAATAAGTTTGAGAACAATTGAAATATTTTCCGTAATACACGGAGGCCCTTAACCAGTCTTCCATTTGCCTTCCGTGAATTCTTTCAGAAGCATTGTAGTAACGAAAAGCCAATTGTTCGTCACACGTGAAGTTTACATCGGGTTTATATTCAATTCGACTAATGCCTAAGATGACAACAACATTTATTTCATCGGGGCTTTAATAATTAATAATTCTATATTTATTTCAGTTATACTTTGGAGAGTAATTTACAAGTTACAGAATGTTTGGATTTTCGATACAATTGAAAGAATATTTGAAGAGTTAATTAGAAAATGTTTTTTAAAACTTTATCGTATCAACGTGACTATAATTACCTTGGAAAACTTCATTTTCCGAAGGACGAGTTGCATCGCGAACAACTTTTTGCCTTTTTACACTTGCACCTGCGTACATCTTGACACAACTTTTGAAACATTCGAACAAAATACAAGATTTTAT
This sequence comes from Liometoxenus newtonarum, assembly GCA_030264535.1. NCBI lineage: Eukaryota > Metazoa > Arthropoda > Insecta > Coleoptera > Staphylinidae > Liometoxenus > Liometoxenus newtonarum. The sequence continues at coordinate 19,721 of JARJEB010031009.1, forward strand.
AGTATTTAAATCCAAAGAAACTTAAGATCAGTGTTTGTTTAAAATCAAGAAGTGTAACGCAAAATATTAAGTTGCCTTTGTTAAGAAATCCATTATCATCTCTATACCATATCAAATTTTCTCCTTTCGAAACAAAACATTTAGATTAATAACATGAGCCAGGCATACATAACCCTTGCAAACATGGATATAAGGATTAAATAATAGGCGTAACGAAAAAGTCTTTCTTTCGAATTCTCAACATCAATTGTTACACCAGAAATTTTGCCTTTCTCTAATGGCTGCGATATACCAGGCATGGTGAAATCCAGTGGTCGTCCCATCATTGAAAACTTGCTAGCTTCTGTAATCTGTACATTAACCAATTTTCCCATATGTTCTGGATCAATGGGAATAAGAACTTGTTCGTAGAACTTATTATGTCCGACATAATGTTTCTTATCATGCGAGGTTTCCGTTACAAGCACTTCTTGTATTTCGCCGACTTTGTGCCCGTACGGTTCGTACGAAGTGAAGAGTTCGGTAAGTCTTTTGGTTCGAACCTTTACATCTTGTGCGGGTATTCTCGGCATCAGAGCTGCCGGAGTGCCTGGTCTCGGAAAGAATTGGTTAATGAACAAAGTAGGAAACTTGTATTTTGCACAAAGAGTCATCGTTTCTTCAAAATCTTCAAGTGTCTCTGTAGGAAAACCGCAGATAATGTCTGTGGCAATTGTCATGCCTTCAATTTTTGATTGCAAAAAGTCGACAACATGTTCGAAGTCCGCTCTGCAATATTCCCGTTTCATATCTCCAAGAACAGAATCCGATCCGGATTGTACTGGAACATGAAGAAAACTATAAACGCATGGATGCGCCAATATCTTGGCCATTTCATCTAAATAATCCAAAATGTATGGAGGATTCGTCATGCCTAAACGTAATCGACAGCCTTCCGGTATAACATCCACTAATTTCCATAACAATTCTGGTAATGTTGTGCCAATATCTCTGCCGTAAGTGCCAGTGTCTTCGGATGTGAGCCAAATTTCAACGACGCCTTCGGTAAAAGCCTGTTCAGCTCTTGCTACAATTTCTTCAGGTGGGTAGCTCCCCAAATCACCTCTAGCATGTTTTGTTTTGCAATAAGTGCACTGATTTAAACAACCAGTATTAATAGCGATGATTTCAATCAATGGATTTCTTCTAACTTTGGGCAACTGTAAGGAAGCACCGCCACTCTTCTTCCCATTCTGTTTCTTGACGCCCAGTATACGACAAGTATTGCCTTTAATTGTCTCTTCAACAACTTCAACTACCCTATCAATTTGTTGCACACCGATTACGCTTAGACCATTCATGAATGATGATTTCGGTGCTCCTTGGGGCACACATCCAGCCAATACAACGTGTTTTCCTTGTTTCTGTGCTGATTCAATTTCATTTCGAAAGTGATCTTCGGCTGGATTTTTCACTGTGCAACTGTTTAATAGCCACAAATCTGCTTCTGACTTATTATCGGTTAATGTGTAACCGAAAGCAGCTAATTGTCCAGCCATGTATTCCGAATCAGAATTGTTATGTGCACATCCCCAAGTTTTCAGGTAAATTGTTTGTGTTCCGGGCATATTGCTGGTGTTCGGTTTTGGGTAATCAGTTTTGTCTTTATTACGTTTCCGTGCTTTGATTCGTATATTTTTACGATTGCCATAACGTTCTTTTGGTGTAATATCTTGTGCACATATGAGATCCTCAATGTCGTCAATTATTTCTGTACATTCCATCTCCGCACCTGAAAATTATTCAATATAAGAATTTAAATACGCAAAATAAAATACCAGTATTTACAATGTTGTTTGATATAAACTTAAACCTCCACTTTAAACTATTATTTCATCAACTTTATATTTTAGTTCCTAAGTTTTACAAATAAAAACACGTTTGGGATAAAAATCGATTTAAGGTTATGTTATGTTCAGGGATGTCAAAATTGGCAAAGATATCGATATATCGAACATACCGATTAATCGATCTAATATATCAATATGGCCGTTTAATCTATTGGATAATATCGATGTTTGAAAATTATCGATTCTAAATGCTAAGTCAAGAAATTTATAGCGAAATCACATCTTACGTTTTTACTTTTGGTTTCAATTATATGTCGTTTTAACTGCTTTAATTTTTTTAAGCAGTATTTTTAAAAAAATAATCGGCACGAAAACTTTTTTTTCACTATATCGGACTTACGTATCGATATTAATTAGGAAAACATCGATATGTAGCAAACATCAATTATTTTTGACATCCTTATACGCTGTTGCCAAAACTAAAATGAAATTTATCAAAGCACTCAGAATATCAGAAAGTAAAACAATTTGAGATTGAAAGCATGAATCGCTCACAAAAGAATTAAAATGAAATAGATTTTAGTTTAAAAATTACGTTTAACTTTATATTTGTATTTCGAATTTCAAATGTTGTATTTCCAACATTAGATGTGGCAAATAAGCATTTCCTCTTTTATCCCCACTTCTTATCCGTAACAGGAAACGTTTTCCAGTTGAAGGTTACTGCAAAAATCTTTCATTTCGTGTTCGTCGTTGGTCGAGGTAAGTTTGTTTCCATCTATTCAATTCACTGCTATATAAAACGTAAATAAATTGTTAGAAAATATAATTCGATCGATATCTTGTCAATCCTTCGTGATGCAATTGAAAATATTATTTATATACATTCTTAAGTGCTTGAAATATACGAAATGATAGGTATTTGTTGTTTATTACCTCGTGTTAGTTGAGTCACATTGAGTTGAACTAAACTTCTATATAGAAATACATAAACTTTGAATGATGATAAAACTGTCTCGTTCGTATGATCTAAATGATTATATTATACTATTACCAGAATTACTTTCTGAAGTATTCAAGTTTAATTATTTTATTTTATGAGTAAGTTTGGTAATGAACTGAATTTTCTAATTTTCAGGTTAGGAAAACACGTTAATTTGTCTCAAGAATACAACTCGAAGGTAATTTTCCATAGCATTTTACGTTTTTTACATTTGAATTTCATAAATAAGAAATAAAATTAAATTTAAAATGATGATTTTTACCGCCCCAGTCTGAACTGAACTGTTGATTCGGTTTTAACTGATGTTAAATTGTTTTAACTTTATTTTGCATAGGAAAAAGAATTCTCAGTCATTTTCTTTTGTTTCAGATCATCATAAATAGTTCACCGCGGATGATGATGGTGCATATAATACTACTGTCCTCTACTACAACGTGACCGACGCAATGTCTGCTCACAAAACTCGCCAAGAAGCTGAAGCAAAAAGGCCAATTCCTCAATGGATCGGAATGAGGACTGGTCATACAATAAGATACAACACTAAAAGGCATCACTGGCGCAGAACAAAGTTGAAGTTGTAAATTACGTTATTATAATGAATGTGTTTGTGTAGACAAAATAAACTAAACACAGAACTCGACATGAAACGAACGTCCATTCACATAATCACCACGTAAGTTTGAAGGTTCTTATTTTGTTATTTATTCGGTGTATACACCGACGCCAAGCTGGAATGAAATTTTTAATGATGAAATTATGAACAATGATGTACCGTTCCAGGCTGAAACGAATTGTTGATTGAATATTGAACTGAAGTTTTAACGGATTTTTTTTATCTTCATATACAAAAAACAGCATGTTTTAAGCATTTTCTTTAATTCCAGGTCCGTTGATGCGAAGGCCAAGATGATGCAAACAGGGCAAATGTCGATTCATACAACCAACACGTAAGTTTGATAATTTTTTTGTTTTATGTTAAACCACGATGTCTGTCGTCATGCTCAAGCGACTCAAGTGAATTGATTCTGATTATTTATCTATTCGATTATAAAGGGTAATACCAATAAATTTGTTACCGTTTAGGAATCACCAGGAAGCTCCAATTCACTTGTGCGGTCAGAGACACCAAATTCATGTGCTGCATCTACATTATAGTGTAGAAGCTTAGCGTCGAATCTGCACAAACCTTGACGCCGATTGAGTTTAGCAACTCCGATGGCAGTCCAAATTTAGCAACTCTGTTGGCAGCCCAAAAGTTCCCCAAACAGGATCGTCGAAGACTCCGTAATGGAGATGTTCTGGAACAGTCCAAAGTATCCTTGCCATCTGTGTGCGAACTTAATATACCAAAAAGGAAACCTAGCCGTCCCAGATATGATGTTGGAGCATCCACACTTTTTTTCCATATGTGGGTGATCTTACTCCAAACGTCGATTCATACAACCAACACGTAAGTTTCATGATTTTTTTTGTTTTATGATAAACCACGATGTCTGTCGTCACGCTCAAGTGAATTGATTCTGATTCCTTGGAGTGCCAACAGAGTTGGGGAAGATTGAATAACCATTTCGGAAGCAGAATAATAGCTCACACCTCTTCAAATTTTGCACATTTTAATTTCGATTGTAGTTAGTGTTCTAAAAAGGAATTTGTTCAATAGGCATTCAAAGGAACATCTCCACAGCCACTCAGAGGAAAGTTCCATTCCCAAATGATCGTACAAGGTTGGAATATATCAAAGGTAATACTTTTTTTCAGTTGAAATTTAACCCCACACAGTCACGCTCAATTGAATTGATTCTGATTCAGTTAGAGTGCCAGTTATATTACAAGGGGAAGATTAAGAAACCATTTAGGAAGCAGATTATATTTGCAATATATGATTCTGCGCCGTTGAACTTGGTCACACCTCTTCAAATTTTGCACATTTTAATTTAAATTGTAGTTTGAAGTGTTCTAAATATGCATTTGTTCGACAGGCATTCAAAGCAAAATATCCAAAGCGACTCAAAGGGCCAGTTTCATTCCCAAATGATCGTACGAGTTAGGAATCATGGTAAGAATTTTTTGAAGTGGTAACTTAACCCCACACAGCCACGCTCAATTGATTCTAATTCAGTTAGAGTGCCCGTAATACTATTACAAGGGGAAGATTAAGAAACCATTTAGGAAGCAGTTTGTATTTGCAATATATTAATCTGCGCCGAAAAACTTGGTCACAGAGTTTTGCACTTTTTAAATTTGATTCAAAATAAAGGGTTCTAAAAATGTTTTGTGTACAGATCATTGTGTGTTTTCACTTCGGGACTACATCCACCAAGCTGAAACAGAAAAATATTGCAGTTCACCAAATTATCCCAAGTAAGTTTATTTATTTAACGTAACAAATATCGTCGCTCTTTAGTATATGATGATTAAAAATGAATGACAAGCATATGACATAATCTTCTTGCTGATATTAAAAATCTGATTTAAGCTAACCAAAACCCAAATTAACTTTTAATTTAGTTTCCATATAACTAAATTTAATTTGAAATTTCCAGATCCACTTATTGAAGGCAGGCACCCGTTACTCCATTGGGCTCACAACAAGAATGGTAAGTCAAATAATTAAGTTAATTGACACGTTAAAATTAACTGCTAAATGATGAACTATTTTATCAGTTATCCCTGTCATAAGGAATTTCTTGTCTTGATGAGAACCTGGTTACTGAAACTATTACATAACTTCCAAAATTATCAGTTTTATTTGAAACCGTTTTAAATTTTATTTTTGTTTTCTCTTTCAGAATGATCAACTTGCGGGAATATTACTGGAGCAGATAATATTTTTTGCAAATTATAAGGTATGAACTGTTTTTATTAGACTTCCAGCATTCAGTTTCATATAAATTATTAAAATGATGAAGAAAATTACCGTTTGATAGTGATGATAATACTAACAGCTGCAAACAATTCTTACTGAACTATGTATTTTTAATACTTAAATACTAGCAGCTGCAAGCATTTCTGATTGAATTATGAATTTTTATGTTTTGAATTTCAGATTTCTTCATGCCGCTGTTTGACGTTGTCAATCTACAGCATTGCTTCTGTTATATTGAACAACATGACTGCATTATCAATTCAATTTGAATAGAGATTTAATTTCTTAAGTAAAACATATCTGGATAATATCTCCCTATAAAACTAATTTAGAAATTGATGTTACCACAGGGCGCTGCTAGAGTACCTAGCAACAAGGGGCATAGGTCCTATTACATCGGTAAGGGCTTTTTTATTTTCAATAGAAATAAAAAACTTACTTAATATTTGTTGGTTCGCCCTGAAGGAGGACATCATTTATGAGAAGGGTGGCCTCCGCGCATTTATCGCCCCCCTGATCTGGGTTCCGTATTTGTCAACGGCCAGGGTGTAGGTCCAGTTATCAAATAGTGAGTTATTTACGTCGAAAAGAATAAAGAATTGTTTCATAATTCAAACGTAGACAGCACATAATAAGGTACGACCTATTTTTAATCTGTTTTTAATGCTTTGCAATGTTTAAAAATGATGTTAATTGGAATTGATCTTTGATAATAATGAAAACACTAGCATTCTGATTTGAATAATGAGTTTCTTTAGATCACAAATTTTCAGTTTTAAAACAGTTTATATTTTAATTTCAGATTTTTCCATGCCGCTATTCAATGAATGCCAACAAGTGTAAACATCAGAGAATTACTGAGGTAAGAATTAAAATATAACTTGAATTCCTTATTGTAATTAATGATGATTTGTGTATATATACGCTATTATGATGCTGTTAATGCTCATGATTACTTACTTGCCCTCACTGATTATTATTTTATTCATCTCATTAAAATGTACAACTTTGGTGTTTATTGACTAAATTTGTTTTTCTTTCTTTTTTTTTTAAAGAAATTTCCAATCGCCCCTGGCTAGAAGAACTTACTATGCGCAGTAAATATTTGTACAGCCGCCGAAAAGTGATCGTTTCTAGACTTCATTTGTTTTAATGGTAAGCAATTCAAATATTAGTAAACAATTTTGACAAATGTTAACTTAAATATAGTGAAAATGATGTCTTTATTAATATACGCAATGAAAATTGTTGATTACAAAATTTCACTGATTTTTTTTTCATATTTGTTTATTTTCTATTCTGTAAAATGAGAAATTTTATTGGATTATTTATTAATAATTGCTATTTACTTTCTTTTCAGGGTGATGTCTCTCTTTACCTATGCTTTAAAATAATTGTTAAATGTAGGAATTGTCCGACTCGCTACGCTCGTCCGTCAACCCTTCCTACTCGCCACACAAAGTGACACTTATACGCTTTATGATATAATCTATTGTTTTGTACTTTGTACATATTTCAGTTTTATATTAAATATCTTTGCGTTTTGTTATATATTTTATATAAACATCTGTTTGTTGAATTTTGTATTGATTTTTTATTAGAAAATAAATTTTTAGTAAAGCGGCCCCAAATTCTTTCTTGCACCAGGCGCCCAGGGAGCACGGCACTGCCCTGATTACATGCCTTGAGTGGAAACAGCGCTTTTCATTCGAGCAAAATATTTACACGCGACGCAAGCGCAGCGAGCGAGAGCGTGTAATTTTGGTAAAATTATAAAATTTGTTGAGATTCGTACTTGTCAAGTCAACTTTAGAACTTATACATTTGAACATTTATTGAACTCTTAATTGATATATATTTTTACTTTATATTAGTGTGTGTAAAATTGCATGCAATTGCCTGAAGCACTAATAAAATGGATATATTTGAAAATTAAAGGAATAACTTGGTTTTAAGAAAACAATTTTATTATGTAAATTCAAGAAATATATCTAAAATGAAGTTTCATTCTAAAAATATCTGTCAATATGGGCTTGAAGAATTTTTAAATTTTTAAATTCAATGATATTTTTAGACCACGTCGACTGAAGCGTGCCTCTGGTCGGTTTCGGTTTCGGCCTCGTTTCTCACAATACATAATAATCTTGTGTTGTAAACCCAAGGCATAAAATCTTGACAGGTCCAGGTACTTTCGGCGTTGTGAGCATCGTTCGTTCAATATTTGTATACATAGAGCTTCCAAAGCCCTCCTATCTCTATATTTATTGACGAAAGTTTCTTTGTTGAGATCTATTTTCGGAAGAATATTTAATTTCCTAATTGGTAAGACGTATTCGTGGAATATTCAATTCACAACACTTGTATTTCAACTTTTTGAAACTTTTTGTCGATTATAATTAAGTTTTAATTCTCGCAAGTTTCGTTTTCCACTTTTACTATTTTTGTTTGCTTAAGTACAATTTCAGAATGTTGTAAAATGATTCGATCTTTCTCACACTGTGCCATAAAATCGTTAAGTACCTGATTTTGCACTTTAACAACAACAACTGGCTTATTAACACCTTTGTTAAGTTGTTAAGTCATAAATTATTTCATAAATTAGTTTAATAGTGTTAGTTGGGTGAAAACCATTATGGTAGGGCCGTCGTGGAAAATCGTTGAAAATTTACGAGGCAAGCTTAAGTTCCATATTACCTTGCGTCCCGTACCGTTCGTTGGATGGTGGCACCTCATCTTGTTTGATATAGATCAGGGGTGTCCAACCTTTTCGATTCCTTGGGCCATGTTACAAGAAATCAAATTACATTCGGCCGCAAAAAATTCTTAACTTTGGATAGAAAATAACGTTTACGCGTTTCCGTACATACACAGCGATCCGGCGCGCAATTCTTAGCTACTAGAGTTATCACAAAGTATAAATTTTCATCACAATTGTCACAAATCATTTTACAAGATTAGTCTTAATTTTT
>JARJEB010031010.1:0-64364 GCA_030264535.1 Liometoxenus newtonarum
GTGTGTGTGTGTGTGTGTGTGTGTGTGTACACACTTCTCACATTGCAGCTCCTTAAATATGACGTTCGAATGATGAAAAATTCATGTTTCTTACGCGAATTTATAAGGAATTTCTTTATAAAAATAAGTGCAAAATCAAAGTGAATTTTAATTACTGCTTATATTGAGTGTTCACTTAAAAACTTAAAATTTCTATGGTTACAAGTTTTTGGGTTTTATTGAAGCACCCTATAAATGAAATATTTTAAGATTTTGTAATTCACAAAACAATTTTATTTACTGATCAAATAACACGAAAACGGTAAAATCTTGGGAATTCTTACTATCATTTCTAAAGACAAGGGATCTTAAACATCGTCCGTGCTTCATATCTCAATAATTCACTGCTTGAATGTCTGTGCCCCGACATTCCAACCCCCAGAACGTTGACATTCCCCACACTCATTGCATGCAATTCTTGCGAGCACTCGACATTTTGCCATTTCTCCGGTTTCGATTTACATTTTGTTTACACGCGACGATGTCTGCAAGTAATTGCACTTAAAATGCGCATTTCCACCGTTCATCCGCCACCCGCATACAACCTTCACCACAGACACCATACCTTTACCCAGGGTTCGGAGTAAGTATAAGGCCAGGATTCGACAACCCGCATAGGTCCGAGTTTTCCAGGAGGAAAGGTCCAGGAAGCATTCCGTTTTGACATCGCCTAATAAAACTCTTCTAGACGCCGGATTGAAGGCTTAGGTTTTGTTACTTTACGTTACGTTACGTTACGACGCTTATCGGTTGTCGTCGACTCAAACCCCTGACCACGATATCACCCATTCTGGCTTTCTACGCCCTATTCACCGCCACAGTGCCACAAAATGTTAAGGAAGGGAAATTATTGCCGCTGGCCAGGATTTAAAACGCAAGAGCGAGGAAAGCGGGAAAGGTTTATGTGTCCACGGGCTACGGTGAGAATTCGAGTGTCACTTCAATACATAGACACTAAATCAAACAGCCTACAAACACTTATAAATACTGAGTGATTCGAAAATTCACAAAATCAAATGGAATTGTCAATATTTTTTTGTATAGCCCAGAAAGTAACGTCCATTGGTAAAAGTGCGGGTTGTAAAGTTTTACCTACTAAAATTTGTCTTCTTCATGAATTATTTTTTCAGTACGTAACCAATGTTAATAGCTCTTGTTGGAACTTAGTACAGGAATCTACTTTAAATTTGTTCTACTATATAGGTAGGCGATTTAGTACATTAATAAACTCTCGCGTGTTTCAAGCACGTTTCACCTGAACATTAAAATGATATTTACAAGATGTCGTTAATCGCCAATAAAGTTTTTTTATAAACAGAACAAGCCAGGTGTTAAATTTTCAAGTACAGCTAGTAGGTACCTAGACAGTTTTTCAAACTCTTTTAGCTTCTTTACTTCTTAATACGCTAAAGTCGTATAAGTGTGTAATAATACGCATGTAATGAGTTGTAAAATTTATTAGTACCATTAACCGAATTCCGGGTTCAAGAATTTTCTTAAAAAACAAAAGAAAATTATGGATAAAGAAGTAGAACTTCAAGGAAAATTAGTATATAATTAAAAATTCATGTTTGCCATTGTTCTGAAACTAATTAGAGTTGGAATATTTAACTATAGAGTGAATCAAACTAAATAATGTGAACAATCGAATTCGTGATTAAACTTAAAATAAAACATGAAAGAATAAAGCGCTCGCTGCTGATTTAAAATAAAACTAATACCGTCGGCATTATTAATTTAATTTACAATCGTCATTATATCTTAATTAAGCTCGGCTTATAATTAATCCCGAACGCGTGTTTAATCCGTTTATATAGTGTATAACCTGTAAGGTATTCTTGCAAGGACAGAAAAGTTGAAAATACATTTAATTAACGACGTTTAAATTAGACGCGTGCGACGGAAAAGAGGTGAACGATGTACATACCAGCGAATTGAGGAAGGGAAAAAGTGTTTTCATTAAATTTACATAAAATAAAATCCTCGCTTTACGCGTACGTAACAAAACGAAACGAAACGAAAGGAAACCAAGGGACGATGCACGATGGATTGTTGAAAACGAGACGAACAAAGCAATATTTTCGTTATATTCTTGGGTCGGGACTTTAATAATGTCAGAGTTTATTGCGTTAGTGGTACAAAAGAGAGTGATGAAGTCAAAGGATCTCTCGATGTAACCTAAAATTAAATCAAGAATAATAAAGTTTGTTTTTATGACTTGTGTTGAACTGCAGTGGAATTAAATATTTGCTTGTATAATGTAATGTATTTATTATACACAATGGGACAACACTTTTTTGAAAATATACGGGCAAAAATTAGTAATATTTTGATATGAGTTTTAGTAGTTCACTAGTTCTTATGCTAGCAGTTTACTCTCGCCGCCTCTTTGCCTTTCGCCTCTTTGCCTCGTGCAAAGGACCATCCGGGTACGGAGCGTGGATGAGGCGCATCCACGCTCCGTACCCTGATGGTTTTTTGCACAAGGCAAAGGTCACGAGGCGAGAGCGAGAGCCTCGGCCGAGACAAGCTGAGAATCTCGGCAACTCTGCAAATGTCTCGGTCGAGGAGACTCGGCGAGAGTGGACTGCTCTGCTAGCCAAGAAAGAAGTATTCAAGAAGCAAGTGTGAACATTTTGTTTTTTTTTGGTAAGAAGTTCTTGAAAAACTATTCATTAAAATTGAAGACGAAAATTAGTTGAGAAAATGATTTTTAATTGCCATATTGTCCCATTAATTTACCTGCTGACCTAGCAGTTTACTCTCGCCGCCTCGTCTCGCCTCATCCACATCGGTTTTTTGCACGAGGCAAAGGGCACGAGGAGAGAGCGAGAGCCTCGGCCGAGATAAGCTGAGAGTCTCAGCACTTCTGCAAATGGCTTGCTCGAGGAGACTCAGCGAGAGTGGACTGCTCTGCTAGCCATAGAAAGAAGTATTCAAAAAGCAAGTTTGAACATTTTGTATTTTTTGGTAGGAAGTTCTTGAAAAACTATTCATAATAATAGAAGACGAAAATTAGTTGACAAAATGATTTTTAATTGCCGTATTGTCCCATTAATTTACCTGCTGACTAAAGTTTTAATTCTTTATAGTCGAAGCATCTTTACATTTACCTTGAGAACATATAAACTTTATTACCTTTTTCGCTTTCCTGTTTCCCATGAAGATAAAAGACATTATTAAGACTTTTACATTGTCGTTTTAATGCATCTTCAGTTTTTCCTAACCTTTCGAGTATAATATAACCTACCTTTGCCCCTTCAACTTATTTGTAAGTACATATTCTATCGTCTTTGTATTTGTGATTTCAATTTCACATTTCTTGCTTGTTCTTCAACAACTTGTACTTGCACTTGTACGTACTTAGGGAGCGTAATTTTTCATGCGCAAAAACTACTTTATTAGATTGTTAACTCAACGATCGTGTTTCATGTTGAGTCATATATATTGAAACGTATAGTATAACACACACAAAACGAGGGCCGTAAACTTATAGTGGAATAGTATATACTATATAGCATAATGAACATGAACTAGGTATACGAAAATGGAGCAACTTGTATGGTATAAGCGGGTTAACGAGGAGGACTGGAGACTCCAGCCAGAAGAACCAGGAATTGTAAGAGTGTTGCTTGGTTGGTTCGTTGGTTTACGTTTGGTAGGTAGATGTAGGTAACAGGGAGGACGCGTACCCGTGCCCGTGCCCGTGCCGAACCCAAGGAAAAGCGGAACGGAGCGGAAACGACGAGCGCGTTATAGACAAGCATCTATCAAGCTTTATTTACCGTACTTCCTAGACTAAAAACAAACACTTAGAATAACAACGCACTTAAATAGTAAAGCATTTTTTTACTATTACCGTAATATTTCTTTTTTTGGTATACTTAACGGCCATTAAAAAAGTCAAATGTATACAAAATAAAACATATATATTTTAACAAAGAAATTTTTTATTAAAGCCTTCCGAATACTTTCGATCGTGGATATAGGGCACTTTTTCCAGGCCGATTATTTTCCTGGGAAGAATTGTTAAATGAAAGTAGCGACTAAATTAAAAAGTTTTAACTTTTCCAAGGCTCGAATTTTAAGAGGACGGGTAAGAGCCTCTTTTTCCCAGTAATACTTTCCATTCGTTCAAGGCCTCCCGCGGCAAAGCACTGAAAGATCGAACGAGAAATGGGAGAACCGAATGGCAATTGAATTCGATAATTGTTATTTGCGGCTGATGTTGCCGAAGCGCCCCATCACCAATTCACCGCATAGGAAACGCATTGGAAAGTCCTCCCATCAAGTCCCTTTTATACGAATTCACCTCATCAATATAAGCCGTCCCTTATTTTCCTAGTCACCAGGAGCATTCGATGCGCTCCAAGGATCCACACCACAATCCTTCGATAAAATCGTCCAAAATCCACAGCTCAAACAACCGCCCCAACACTCACACACAATTGTCGATAGGCGTCATCGGGAACGAAGCACTTAAGCAAAGAAGTTAAATTAAAAGTTTCCCGCGGGACTAACTTGATATAATATATAACGTTAGGTATATTTTTGAAAGGGTTTGGGTGTTTTTTCCAGTGAAATGAACGTATCAACGATTTTACAAGATTTGGATGTTGTTTGAGAATTTGAAAAATCATCGATATTTCCTTCGGTCAGTAAATAAATAAAATATTTTGGCTGAAATTTATTCAGAATTTTAATTAGGTATGAATATTGTAATCACTTAAAATTTTTTTTTTACCTATACCTTATATGAATTTGGATGATACTGTAATTGCTCAGGCTAGAGAAGAATAAGAAAAGTAAAAAAATAGTGAAGGAAAGCGGAATCGAAAATTTCCTCGCGTGCTTTGTGATAATTACATTTTCATGTACTTATAGAAATGGCCTAACTCGAATTATCAGAATATCTCTGTAGGAAAAGCAATTACACACACACACACACACACACACACACACACACACACACACACACCCCTTTCGATTAAAGTTTTGTTCGAGAAGCAAAGAAACTAAGGTTTTCGATATTTTTTTTTACAAATTTAATCTACCGTAACGAAATACTATATTACTTAAATAAAGTGGAAAGTTGCTTATTGGACACAAAGCGGAAAGTGCAATTGCATCTTTCCCCTCGTATATTACGTACTATACTTTTTCTACGTCCACACAATATAATAATTTTATAGACTCAAAGAAAACAAATCAGCTGAAATAGTAAAGTGAGGACAACCCATAGAACAAGTTAGCTCATCTGGTTGCAAGCATCCAGGCGGTTGCCAGCTTCCTCATCAATTTCAGCTTGTGCGTTTTACTTTCGCCGTTTCATTATGTAACACTTTGTTTTCAGAGCCTGCTGTTTGTGTAATTTTATGGTATTTGTTTATTTATAGTGATCTTAGGAACACATATACTTGATACAATTCATATAATGCAAGGTAGAAAAACGAGATAATGGAATTTAAAACTAAAATCCGTTATTAAACATGTACCTAAACCAGTTAATTTTATCTGGATTTTAAATTTTAAAAGATTTGAATAATATGGATTTAGTATGTTCATGTTGCATAAACATGCAATAAACTTATAGTTGGAGCTTAAAAGTTTTGATCCGGTTTGTTTTCCTCTTTCCTTAAACTGGTTGCTTCTATAATCCTCATAATATTCTCAACACTTTTCCAGCATTCAATATTGTGTTGTTCGTAGATGCTAGATACCACTTAATCATTTATTTATAAACGATAGTGCATTATTTAGAAAACAAACGCTCCTTCGCTTCTTTTTTAAACACATGAACACATCCCCTATACATGCAGATGAAATTGTGGGCTGAGGCTGACACAGCGCGTTTTGCTGTGAGGGCGGTAGAATATACCGATGGGAGCTGCGTCGAGGAGAATAGTTAACGGCTAATTAAGTTACGCAAACAACTTTATGATTTTAAACTAGATAATAGTTTTACTTGATGTATACCATACCGTATATGGTTACGTATATGGTTAATGCAGACGAAAGTTTCTACGTTATAATTCTAATAACTATACCTGCCCCGCATATGGAATTAAATAAGCAAAGTTTTTGTTTGTGCTTTTTCCATCTATTAAAATGTTGATGGGTTAATTTATATTTATTAAGGGTGCACTTTATTTTATATTAAATGTCACAAGGAGAAATAATATAAAAAGTAAAATGATGTGCAGTTTGAACCAACATATAATTGTGACGGAATGGCACCTTTGGGCGCAGCCGTTCTGGCGCGGTCGTTTGGGAGCGTTCGTATGGGCGCAGAGACAGTTTGGCTCGGAACGCGCCCGAACGGCCGCGCCATAACGGTCACGCCGAATGGTCCTATAGTCCGTAAATGCGAAGCGAATAACTGAATATACTTGATTTTTTCAGTTTTAAGAATGCTTATCCCTTCGGTTCGACTATAATATCAAATTAATTATTTATTTGACTCAGAAAAATTTCTCTCCTGCAGGGAATCGGGGCATTCCGGCCTTTGCTCTATACCATTGAGCTACGGAGGAGATATCGAAATTCAAACCAACAATTCTCAGTTTCTTTGATAACTTGCGTTGGCTGCTAAGCATAATACTGAGCATATTTAAATATTCATAAATATTCCGAGTATTAGGAAGTAGATTCCAGTGGATTAATGTGGCTATTTTGAATTTACAGTTACCTACTTTTGAAAAGCGTTAACTTATTTACTCCACGTTACTACGCTGGTCGCTGTACTAGTACCGGCTCTTAAAAAGTTTTGAATACTCTAAATATTTTGCATGTAAAAAACCTCAGAAAATCTCGTACTCACTTCATTAACCGCTAAAACCACACGAGTCCTTATTTGGACTCCAATTCCTACTCAATTCTCTCAAATCTCTTTGTTACTTCTCGCGGTTACTATCTTGTTGTGGTATGCAGGAATGTTACAATGAACCTATAATACTCACATATAGAATCGTACATATCCTCGACAATTGTTCTACAAACACCCGCCCGCCCCTGGAATGCTTTGAAGCCAGAGAATAATCGTACAAACAGAACACACAAAGAGAAAGCGTTTGCTGGCGCAAAATACAAGCATAAACGAAAACCGCCCGCAACGACTTTGTCGCGAAATACTATTACTCCGTTGCATGAAGCTAATTTTACATGCAAACATCGGGATTAAGATAATCGCTAATGCTTTTGCTCCTATTCATGGGGTTATTATGCCAGTTCTACTTTCAAAAGTTATGCCGAAAAGGGGAAAAGGTTACGAAGGCAAATATTTTTCGCGCCGTACTGTTTATTATATGTATTTAGACGGGCATCAGCTATAGTGAGTGGAGATCGTCGGCGACCCACAACCCCTAAGGGGTGGATTTTAACGATGCCGGAACGACAGAAAATTATGAGGATAAAAGATTAAGGCTCACAATAAAATTACGCTCTTTACGACTCTTTTCTCTTTTGGATTGTGAGAATTGGATTCTGACTGAAAGAATATGAACATTGCTAGAAGGGAAAAAATCGCTTATCGGTACAGCAGGACTCCTACGAACGAAAAAACATGTTCCTTACATCATATTTTTGTCTTGGATATAAATTATTTTTTTATTAGGTATGAAATGTTGTTGGAGTTTGGCGAATACGGAATAGCAAATATAAGTGAGCCGTTAATTCCTCGTTATATTTGAGTTCAAATAGCGTGAAAAACAGAAATAGTCGTTAAAAATTAAAAGTAAATTAAATGGTTTAAATTATATTTGCAGATAAATTAATTCAGGGATCAGAGACGGGTTTATAACAGCAACTATACGATGAAACACCCCGCGGGTATAATGCATATGATTACTTGCAATTATTAACTCAGACGCCCATTAACATTCCATAATTGTCAAGTTTATGTGTTTCCCCTGTTTCCTTCTCGTTTACATCTAAAGTGGTTATGTTTTCGTTTACGTTGGTAAACGTCGAACAGTTTGAGTTGTCCCTGAAGCAGTTATATTTCTTTCTATTACCTGAAATAGTAGATAATCATTTCATTTTGTGTAATTCACCACCAAAGTAAGATCTGCGCATTTTCTAAAGCAGTAGGCGCGAGTCCGAAAAGGTTCGGAAACTCCAAGCTAAGAGCGTGCCCTAAATTGCCATGCCCTATAACGACCTACGAACCCTCGTCTGGCGAGGTTACGGCGCAGGAGAAAGTGTTGGAACACGCGGCGGTCGAAAAGACCCATTGAGCTGCTGATAGTTGTCAAAACGAACACTTCCGAGGTAACGCGAACGTAAGCGAAAAGGGTCGCCCGCCTGGTTGCCTATAGTGCTCATCCAGTTTTGTCGCAATATGTGATGTCTATCAACCATCAACCTGTCAATTTTCTGTCACACACTTGTTAATGACCATAAATCACCATTTAAATCCGTTAAGAACTACAGATATATTTGCCTTCCTCTGCGCGATCACGATGGTTGTCATTTGAAGCAACAATGACATGTGTAGACGTAACTAACCTCAAAATGAAATATTTGTAAGAAAATGTTATTTGAAGAGTGTATTTTTTTGTTTTTTTGTTTTTAAATTCGAGGCTAATTTTTGCACGAAAACCTAATTTTAAATGTGTTTACGAATTCTTTTCTTATTAAATTTTCAGATTCACATTTTTCCCACATTTTTCCCAATTTAATATAGTCTTGAAACAGATAAAAAAGATTTTCCTCTGTATTCTCTTTACAATGAAACGCGAATTCATCTGATGCTTTTTGATATCGAATGAAAGCCCTAATAATAAATGCCAAAAGGGAAATCCTCAGTAATGAAGAGGAAGCCAAGACTGACAATTTTTTTATTTAAATAAAGTAAAAGACGTTTTCTCAGTAGACCCACCTGTACAAGGAATTCCAATTTTCAATAAAATTGCATCCCAAATAGGAACGGGCGTTGACGGTTTAATATTTGATATGTACATTCATTTCATTTTAATTCATTATTTCTATTGTACATTTATATTAAATTGTATACGGATAAAGAGAGTCTGCGGAAAATAATAAATTAAACCATTAAAGTTAAAAATATGAAAAATGAAATTTTGATATATAAGTAGAATTCTTTGCAGACTTAATGAATAATTCTTGCGTTTATCTGTAAATTTTTAAAAATTGGCAACGAATTTTGAAATCTATTGGTGGGTACGGTACGCATTTATGTATATTGTATAACGTTTGCGCATCCCCGAGCCGCAGGACTCGTACAGTTAGCTCCTGCCAGCCGTCGGTTCCTACATATACCAGCGGCAGAATCGCATTCGACTTAAACGCGGCGTCGGCGTCACGACGACATAGTTAGTTCCTTCTATCGTTTGTTCGCACAGACTCGTATGTTTCCCAAACGTGAAACGATATATCTAATACGGAACGAAGCGCGAGAGCGGAACACACGGTCCATCGCCTAGGCTACGCTAGGACGAAGGCTTTCAATACTTACACAACTGCGGAAAGTGGAAAGTTCCCTTTAGTTGGCGCGCCGCGGGATCGTAGATTTAACTCGTCGTCGACAGTTCGCCGCTTCGACACACTCGATAAAACAGTCGCTTGCTAAGTTGGCCAAGAAAAGAACTGCTGATATAAAAGGGATGAAAGTCCATAGGGTTGGGACAACAAGTTGTTTGAATTTTCAATATTAGCACGTTAGCACCAGAATGGTCGTCGGTATGTTGTGCGAAATGTGTGTATTGTGATCGTTATAGTAATTAAAAATATTTTTAATATTAAGTACGAAAAGTGCAAGGACGAGAGGAAGCGTAAAGTTAAAAATGTGTTTGTTCACGTAGAAAGCAGGACTAACATTTTATCCCTTCATAAATAATATATAGGGTACTTCGCTTTGCATGGAACAATCAATTAAGAAAGAGTAAAGACAAAAAATGGACTTCACAAAGGATTTCTTGCTTTTTCTCATCATAAATCTACTCAACACATTTTACGGTATGTTGAACAAGAATTACTTTTATCACTCATGCTAACACATTCAATTTATTAAAAGTAAAACTTTTGCAATCAACTGTTTAATAGTATAATGATTGTCAATAAATAATTAATTCCGTAGATACACTTGAACAACAGCGGAAATTAGTAAATAAATAAAAACTAATTGATAATTAATTGTTGACTATCACAGGAGAGAAAGAAAATGACAAATCGTTTATTCTCCTAGTGTGGCATGGATAGATATATAGGTGCCCATAAAGGATACGAGAAATTTGCCGCAATAAGTTTTTATTATGTTTTTGTTGTGTGTTAACGGGGGTTTCTACTGAACAGTTGGTTAGTGGGTGTGGGAATGCTTCGTTCGTGTTCCCTTTCCGTTCGTGGGATTATAACCGAAAGCGCTGATTAAGTTTCCACCGTGTTTCCGTGTTTTCTCGTACACTCTCATGCGTTCCTATACGTTTTGTCTTATAGTCCTGTTGTTTTTCCCACATCACTGTCACCTATACAGAGCGTTTCAAGAAAATGATTTTAAACGGAATTTAGTTTATTTTTCTATCTACTATTAAAAAGAATCGGTGCGTTAAATTCACACAACGCAACTTTCCGACCATAACTTTCGATCGTAAGAGAAATCGGTGCGTTATATTTGCACCACAGGACTTACCAACCATAAGCACTACGATTTCGTAGAAATCGTCGATCGTAGAAGTAATTCTAATCGGAAAGTGGAAATTGTACAGGAATTTAGTGATATCAAATCGTAATCAATTTCAATTCCACTTTCCGATCAGAATTAATTCTACGGAATCGTAGTGGATATGGTTGGAAAGTTGTCTGATGCTATGTATATCTTGGATAAATCAGAAAGTAAAAATTCTCATGATTTTTTCCTCTTCAGGTTTCGTGCATCAACCAAATTTTCTATTATAGGTTTCTATTGCTAAACGGTGGTCTGTCCTCAATCCTGGTGCTCTAGAATTCGAGAAAATCCAGACGAACTTAACCTTGCTGAAGATTCCCATTTCCTATTTTTGTTTGCACACAAAAGCAATCAGAAAAATTGAGTCTGGCGCCTTGGATTTTCAAGTAAACGCTGTAATCCTTCTTCTTGTCTTCTACTAGTTTGTCCTAAATGTTTCCCGTGTTCGTTCCGTAGTTCTGGATTTTTGTTCGATTTCATTCTATTATATCCTTGTATACATATACGTTATCATCCTTGGACTTCAGTGCAAAGGACTATTCATGTAGCTTCATATGTATACGAAACATAAAAGTAGACTAACATATACCTATAAATGGGACATTATCAAGATTGATGAGTAATAAAAACGATGTCTGAAGGACTTGGGGATGACTTGATGGAAGTGAGAATAAAGAATGTCAGGATCTTCAAGTTGTTCGAATGTTGTGAGGACAGTTTTGTGAACAACAGGAAGAAGAAATGGAAGTTACATGCAGGGCAACTACAAGGACTTAAATTTCAAAAAGTCAATTGTCTTGTCTTCCGTTTACCTTACTGGCGTCCAGGATGTCCTAGATCTGGAACTGTACTAAGAAATGTTGTTTTGAATTTTCGTCCTTGTTCTTGTTACGGTTATATAGGTAATGTTTCGTGCCTCGGCACAACTTAACTTTTCGACGTTTGCAGTATTGCATTTTTAAACGATACAGAACAGTTCTCAGAAAATGTAGAAAATGAACTGTACATATTAAATACAGGGCGTTTCAAAACATTAGTAAATTAATACGAACTGGAGCTGATCCAAGAAAAATCTTCCTTTCGCAAATTCTAATTTTTCAAGTCACTTTGTATATGTTTGGAATAATGTAGGTTGGCTTAAATTGCAACCGAAAAGTAAATGTTTAAATAGTTTGAAAATATGACGGAAAATGGGCAAGCCGAAAGTGGAGCGTGGAAATGCTTTGCTGAGAGAGTCCGTCGTTATACGAATACTTCCTCTATCTGCTATAGAGTAAAGTGTACCTGACCTCGTAAAATTTCGCAATTTCGTATCGCTTCCTAGCGATCATTAAGCGAACCATCTTTTCCTCCTTTGGATAATTAAATTTAATTAAAAGTATTAATTTCACACTGTAGTAAAACTAGCATAATATTAATACTATTAAGAAGTCAGTTTTACAAGTTAACACAATTTTATGTGAAATAATATTTTCAGCTGCAATTAAATTGCTCAAATATGAAATATTATCATATATGTTCAAGGGACGAGTCATTTTAACCTCTTTACTTACTCCCCGAAAATGATATAGTTATCAAATGGATTTTGAAAGAGGTGTGAGCCAGCAATAAAAACTTTGCATTTACTGTGGCAGTCACGGAACCGCATTCATTTGCAATATTCACCGCACCCGTTTCACGATTCGTGTTACATAGGCGGCGGCTGTTTAACATCTTCATTTCATGATGCCCGCGATCGAATCGAGCTAAATTTAGTGTAGAAATTCACCTAAATTTATAGAACGTGTAAAGCGCGGGTTACGCTTGAATTCAAAATTGGACGTTGGCGCTGGCCAAAACAAAACAATTTAAATACAAAGTCAAGGATGCTCGGAGCACCCTCGGAGTCGGCGCCTATGTTGTGTTTTAGTTCACATAAGCGCTGCTCTGAGCCGCAGCTAGCGCGAGAGTATCTGTGGTAAAACGACGCGTTATGTTTGGGGTAAAAAAGGTAATTTATTTTTCGGCGGATTTTATTGCACGTCTGACTGTAATAATCAATGAGGAATGGGCGATAGGGTAAACGATGGGTAGGAAAAAGAGTTCCCAGCAGTTACCTACCCCAGCGCACCAGTTACCAGCCAGCCAAAATGGAAAAAGTCTAGAGTAGAAACAACCGAAAAGGAGAAGCGCATTAAATTCGCTGCGAATAAAAAACGTTGTAGGAAATTGATCCGTCCAGATGGAAGAATAACGGATTAAATTTGTTGAATTTATGAATTTGTTCTTCCATTTTTCAAAACTCGGTATAAAAAACAAGGCGAAAGAAAGAGAAAATTCTGATGTGTTCCCGTTGCGAGTAGATTTTGGAGAGGACTAAACGTGCTCTGTTTAGCCGCGGCTTGAAATTTTGCGTGCGTAGCAACAGTTTATATATTATCATTTTGCTTGTTTACGGTTCTGTGGGTAAAGTTTGTTTTAACATTTTAAGTGCGCTATAAACCTACAACTTAAGCATAAGCGAGCGGAAAACTTAATAACTGAATAAAATAAATAAGTTTTTTTTTGTGAATGGGAACAGGAACAATATTTAAATAAGAATATGGAAAACTCAGTCTTCTGGATGACGTGGAGGGTCCATGCCTGTTGAACACGCAGAGTAATTTAAAAAAAATTTTTTTGCACACCCAACATGCAACCGATTTTGTGCTAGTCCAGTTGTTACTTTTTTTTTCATTACGTAAAAGTGTGATATGTCCATCTAAAGTTCGATGCAGTAATAGCAATTGTTGTTTGGGTTGCATACGTTCTGAAATTGTTCGACGTCTTCCTTGACATTATACAACTAAAATATTAAATTTCATCAAATTTTCATCGAATTTGCTCAGATCTGTCCTCGAAATGATTCAATAGAAAATGATACTGAATATCTTAACACATTTTTATTTACTCTGAGTATGTATGTAATAGATCTGATCGCAATATGATGAGGGAAATTCAAATTTCTGACATGCACACAATTGAATCATGGAAGCATGTAAAGATATTAATTTTCAATAATGCACAGTGCAGCATTGCCGTCGTCGTCGTCGTCATAATATCCGCGCGACTCGGCTATATGAATAAGCGTCACGGCGCCATCGACGTATCGCGCGACTTCCAACCATTATGAAATATATGATGCATTGGTGAGTAATTGTGCACTTCCGCACACGGGTAACACGAGAACGTATATGAGAGCTCCCATGATATGTTGCGTTGCTTCGATAAGGTTATAAGCGTTTTCCTACTCGCGCTTGTGTTAGCTATTCTGTGCTTTTACAACTTCTCGCTTCACATCCACATGTCAACGTAATTGCAATGTAACTGCAGCCATATTGGCATTACTGGCACTAACTGCCACATTCGCAGCGAATTGTTGTATTAAAGTCTCTCGAAGGAATAGATGGAACAGTAATTCAGGGAAATAGGGATATTTTGTTAGGTAGATTTTACAATGGATAATTTTATAAGTTAGCAGGCAAAAATGTTGATTATATTTGAGTTTCACCTTCACCTAGAAAATGATTAAATAATGTGAAATCAAATAAGCAAATCTTTGGAATTAAATCATAAATTACAAGAGAGCCACAAATCGGGGAGTGAAATCGAAAAGTTTTGTAACTTTTATTTCTTTGTTTTTGTATCTCAAATGATTTCCGGTTTGTTTTACTCTTGCTGAATGGAAATGAAAGACGGAATGGGTGTGGAACGCAGACAGGGGTGCAAGTCATAAATAATCACGAGCCTGCACTCGGCGAATCGGTCTTGAGGGTGCACTAAACTCTTCCGGCTGCTTTTGACTGCCATAATTCCGGGTGTCCGGAAAGGTGTAGTATACGTTTTATCAATTTTCTTTCTACTGTCTATGTGGCATTCCTGTCAAAAGCCTTAGTAGTTAGTCGCGTTCAGGAGGTGGTAGAGACCTATATCTCCTCCATAGTTGTATAAATCATCCTCTTTTACAACAGCACAAACGGAGCACAAACAGAGCACAAACGCCGCTTATATCAAGAATGTGGGGACATTAAAACAAGCTGCGTTCGCGAATGATGTTTTAACAAACACTGAAATAGTGAAAAAGAAGTAATTGCAATTGTACTTTTTGTAGTGAATTCAGTTTTGAATGTGTTATATTAATTTTGAAAAATATTATTGCATAAAACTCATGTAATGGACTATTTAAATATTTAGTACAAGTAAAGTGCTTTGATCCATTATTTCGTAAAGAGAACCAAAATTATTCACTCAAAAATTCCTAGACGTTTCTGTAATAACAAATCTTCGAAGAATAACTTGATGGATCGTATATTGCCATCGTAAGTCGTAACTAGTTCTAGAACATAAACATCGGTGCAGTTTATTCGTTTTTAAACTATTATGTATCTACAGAGTGAACAAGAAATTGAAGATGAATTGAAGAAAATACAATCTTTCTCAATTCTTTTCCGCACGATGTAAATAGTTATTGAAATTGTTGTATATTGAAATTCTTGATGTATTTTTCATCACTCAAACCACTTCTTTTGTATTTCACGATGACTCTTCTCTTTCTGAATAACAAAAGTATATCTATATAAAGTGCAATATATTAATGTCAGTTTCTTCCATTCGTTTCGACTGTTTTCAGTTTTCTGTTTGCCTTCATCTTGCGGCTCTCATCTTCGCATTGTATATATTGTTGGTTTGCCAAACGAGTATTTATTATTGTCTCCATCACTCCAACTATAGCAAAAGCATGTACTACTATTCCACTAAAACCCAATCTAATCGTGTCATCTGTATTTATAGCATTTCAAAGATAAATATTTAATGTTCGATGTGAAGAGCTCCAAGGAGTATACTTCGCGTCTTCCGTCACAATCGTCTGTAGCTGTACAATTTCTTCGTCCGTTTCTCATCTTTTATCATCATCATCTCCATCAACGACTTACCCTTACATTCTTACTCTGTATATATCTATAAGACTATATTTTCTTTATTTCTATACCATTCTCTACTAAACTGATTGTATTTTGAAAATGTTTATTTGAAATTACTTTCATCGTCTCGGCTCGACGTTATTGTAAGTTTCAACTACTAATCAAGCAAAACATCAATTCATGAATGTAAATGAAAAATATTTGGAATACTGATCTGTTTTCTTATATTTAGAAAACTTCTCAGAAAATAATAAAGTTTATTAATTTTTGAACGGAAACTTTTGTTATACGCATCTTGCGACTTGTAACTTGTTTTTAGCGATATTTCTTTCGTTTTTTTCAATTTGTTCTAATGACGTCGACTGTCTAGACTTTATTATTCAAAAGGGACATTAGTAAAGTTTGGCCGCTCGCAACATTTTCCTTCGATTCGTACTACGCTTTACGGAGTATCCATGATACAACTATTTGTTCAGTTCATTCTAATGTAAATAAATAAGTTACAAACACTTGAAGAGCGCGTAATGATTGCTAAATAATAAAAAAAGTTAAAAAAATTGCCTCTATTGGCCAAATTATATTTGTGTTTTTTTCGGTTCTGAAAGCTTTTGCAAGATTTGGAAATTTAAAAATATGACAAATTAATGAAAAGCATGCTTTTTGTATTGGAAATTCTGACAAATTGTGAACAAATTTTGGATATTCGATAATACCTGAAAATTGCGCTAACTATGGAAGTGGAAAGTGGAAAAAAGGGAGCATCAAGCGAAAAAGCCGATTGCTCACACTAACACTGACAAAGATAACAAACGCGAGCAATAGGAACAAACACAAACTGGATGGGAAACAATCACGCCGAATTGTATTTGTTCGTTCATCATATAACGAGAGAAAAATATTGTTACTACTTCACTCATCCCACACACAAACTCAAACATCTCATCCAACCAATCCATT
Source organism: Liometoxenus newtonarum (assembly GCA_030264535.1). Lineage (NCBI taxonomy): Eukaryota > Metazoa > Arthropoda > Insecta > Coleoptera > Staphylinidae > Liometoxenus > Liometoxenus newtonarum. Next base: position 16,618 of record JARJEB010031010.1, read on the forward strand.
CCTCATACCTACCACTGACAATCAATAAAAGCAGAAGCTCTAACCGAGTAACAAACACAAACAACGAATGTTTTAATGAACTAGATAAATACTGGTTGATTCAGGCAAGAATAAAAAAAAATACTATTAAAAGTCAATTAACGCGTGCTGGTAAAATATCGAAATGAAAAAGTTTTTCTAATATTTTTATATGATAATATTTAAATTTTTGTGGTATCACCTGGTATGATATAATGACAGGATTTCAACTAAACTCTGAGTGGAACTCAGTTATACTTTTCGTACAAACAAACAAACAAACAAACAAACCATAAATAATTGCGGTTTAATTATGTTATGATGTTTCATAACCTATTTACGAAGTTTCCGAGTTTCGGGCACACAAAATTGACAAACAAATTGCTCACTGGCGGATGAAATCACATCAGCGGTACCGGACCGTATAAAGTAGCACAACACACCAGTAGTAGTGGAGGCGGTGGCAATTCACCCCCGTGTGTTATATACGAATCGAACAAAGTTAGCAATGTGCACATATGTATTATAGTTAAACGAAGGGTAAATGCGGACGACCGGCACGACGAGAATTAAATCGAATCGAATTGAAACGTGTATTGTATCGTTTCGCGAGAAGTGCAGGGGCGCACCACTAACTTTAGCAGTCCTGGGCTAACACTGTTTGGGGGCCTACCCAATTAACAAAAGTCTAAATATTTAGATGATGAAATACGGCAATCAAGTATTTCGCACCTGTAGACGCTGAGGACCGGCGTTAAACACAAATTTGAACTCCTCGCGGTGTGCACCAAAGTCAAAATTATGATGGTGAACAGTCACACAGAACAATTAAATGGAAAAGTGAAGAGTTTCAGGAACGCGACAGCGGATGGGCCTTGTTCGAGGAGGCAACTACCATCAAGCTTCCGACGGACATCGCGCGGAAACGTACGACTGTACAAGTTCACTGGGCCGCGCAATCGAACGGGGCCGTGGGCTGCTGCCCATAAAAACCATGCCTAAATCCGCCTGTGGAGAAGTGGATGTATGTCGTTGCCGTTGTGAATTATGTAACTGTACATTGGACGCGTACGCATTTCATTTTCGGTAATTCGTGTACCTAGATCTAGGAGATGTATGATTTATACGTAAAATATATTGGATTTATTATTCATTCGTACGTAATTCATGTCAAATACGTATGTTTGTAATTTCGTTCGTTTGTGATTTAATTAATTGTCGGCATTTTAGAGCAATAGCAGCATAACCTATGAATAATTTGCGTTAACTCAAAGCTTGTTGCTTCACCAAAGTATGAAATATATATGCATTTGTTTGTGATTAGCGACATAAAATGCGCGTACATTAATTAATTAATATTCGCATTGTTCCGATAGTTATGTTTGTATTTTATATACTTTTGTTATTTACAATAGTTGCCCATCAATTGGAAAATTATTTTCAATTGTGATTTCATGAAAATAATTAAATGTTTTGATACATTAAAAAATTGTTTATTAAAACTCCAAACGAAGCATAGAATTTGGGCTCATGTTATGTGGGACATATGGTATATTATTAAATAGTATAATAGAACAATAGAAATGTCAATTGCTGGAAATTGGCGAAGGCGAAAGGCATAAGTTCCAACTCAATACATGCATCTTTGAAATGTTCGATAGAAACTTCTTTTATATTTATGGAGCGCGCTGACAAATTTGTTTTGTTTCGCTTTGTAACATAGCTGCGTTTGGTTGCTGTTGGAAAATAGAAATGTTGGAATAATGTCCTTGCAATACTGGCCATCCATATTCCAAATAACGAAAGAGGAAAGTTTTTAATGTGCGACTTATACAAAGCCAAAAAGAACACTTGAAAACTGTTAAAAAGGCAAAAATAATAATAAAAAAGTTTGCATGCGCAACGGAAGAAATAAAAAGTACCGTTTTACATTGCCTACATCGCATTCTTTGCAAATTTTATTTATTTTTGTTTGTTTGTTTGTTCATTTTTGGGACTTTGTAATTTATTCATTTTCCGGAATTAAAGTTTTGTTATTTCAACACTTGGTATGTTAAATTCTTGGTAAACTTGGTGGTGTTTGTGGTATGCCAATTCAACATAATTTCTGAATTTTAAACGAATATAATGAACGAAGATGATTTCATACACATCACAGATGGGTTGGCATCCATTGGTACCCTCGTCAGCAATTTTCCTGTTTACCTGTTACATCCAGATATTCTAATATTCTAACACCCATTCTTCATGCTTCTCATTACCCGTTGTTACATTACTTTCAGCATCCCACAAACTAGACTTTCACTACTTACACGAAATTTCAACAATATTCTTTTTAACCCTTTTCAATTTGTCTATCTTCTTACTTTCCATCTATGCAAAGTTGGACTTAATTTACTGTTGTTTTTGAAATGGGGTCTGTAAATGTTTTTTTTAAAAAAATTTTTATGAAACTACGATTTGAATTATTCATCCCTACATTGTTTTTAAACATGGTTTTTGAGGAGAAAACATTTTTTATAGTTTGAAATTTGACGCTTGGTGAATTATCTGGCGAAATTGCAATGACTCATGGTATTGGAATTTCCCCTAGATCTCTGGAACTTGTTTGGGAGATCTTTTAAAATGGCATCGCTTTTATGCAACCTTGTTGATGTTTTGACGCTCTAGCGCTAGCCTGACCGAAGACAGTCTTTGGGCTTGACGCTTAGTTCATTCGGCCAGATTCGGCCTTGAATCGGTATAGGTCGACAAAGCGATGAATCATCTTTATTTCCCGCGGCATAGTACAGTTTAAATCAAGGGTGGATTTTGAAGAACCAATTTTAACAACAAATAAACTTTTAAAAAAATTATTGTTAGTACCATGTCGTATAATTAGTTCTATACTAACGATTTTTGGTACTTTTTTTTCCTTTACCGACATGGCATTTTACGTATTTCATATAAATATTATTTCAGTAATGTGAACTTCGTTTGTATAAGAATATGTTCCTAAGAAAACAAAATTTAATTGAAAATAATAGCTTTTCGACCTTTTTTCCGATGTTGGATTGTTAGGGTTGAGGCACTTAAAATTTATGAACGAAGACGGCTGGGTTTGACTGTGTTGAAAACGAAAACTTGAGGACCACCCGAATCGACTTTATTGAGAGAAGAGACATGGAGCACTTGTGATCACAATTCGCTCTATTCACCCGCATCCAAAAATAATAAAAAATCGAAGCTATATTGAACATCTGTGTTATTTAAGACAACAATGAAATGTCTACTGCCACGGATATCGAAAACATGAACACAAAGTCTTAATTTTAAGAAGAAGAAAAAAAGTAGAACAACATTATCGGCATGGACAAATATTTTTTCTGTGTAATGTTAGTAAAAAAAATATATAGAAAGAAATTTTTAGGAGAAAATGGTATTTTTAACAAAAAAAACCTTGAATTTCATTTTTTTTCCTATTTAAAGAAAACATCTAAGTGAACTTGAAATTGTTGCCTAGAAAGTAGAAAACATTTCACTTTAGTTACCGATGCTGGGTACACATACTAGGAACGATCGTGACGCTGGCTTGAATTGTTATTCTTCGATGGGAGTTGTAACTGCTCCGTAGCTCAATTGGTTAGAGCGTAGGCTCGGAAAGCCGAGGTTGCAGGTACGATGCCTGTCGGAGATAACTTTTCAAGCTGGTTCACGTATTCAATTATCTGAGGAATTAACAATTACAGTATCTAATTGAATGTTAATCGATACTGGGGATAAGCATAAAATACGGTTAAATTAAAAACCGTCTTAATTAAGTAAAATATCTACTTTCGCTGAAATCCTAGTGTAATACATTTCACAAAAAATATAGAACATGGGCGTAGTTGAAAGAGAATAGAGAACAGAGAACGCGGTCCCAATGGGATTTTTTTTGATATGAATATGGGTATATAGTATATTGTGTTGGTAAATCATTTGTCTAGACTCGAGCGTACGTAATAAAAATGTTAGACATACCTATATAGAACTAGCGGAAACTAACGTCACAACTTTCCGACCATATACACTACTGACTACGTTGTCTACGACACTGTGGAACTCTCCGATCGTTAAACTAATTTTGATTGGAAAGTGAAAATTGTACAGAAAGTTAGTGATATCAAAATCTAATCAATGCTATCTATATCCACTTCGAGTTTCACGATCGGAAAATTCCACGAAATCGTAGAGTATATGGCCGGAAAGTTGTGCGGTGCGGACCAGTACCGATTTAGATGTGTATATGGATATATTATGTTATAATAATAATGTTAGACTAATAATATTAGACTAACAGAAAGATGAAAAACCTTACAACGTCCCAACTTTCCGTCTACTGACTACGACATCGTGGAACCCTCCGATCGTGAAACTAATTTTGATCGGAAAATGAAAATTGTACAGAAAGTTAGTGATGTCAAAATCTACTCAGTGCTTCGAGTTTCACGATCGGATCAGAGAATTCTACGAAATCGTAGTGTACATGGACGGAAAGTTTTGTGACCCGTACCAATTTATTTGATTTAGATAACTCCGCACGAATCTAGAAAAAATAATACTTTGACTTACTTTTTCTGATTACATAACTTTCCTATACCGCACCTTCGGTATATGGTCGGAAAGTAAAAAGCAACGTAAAAATTTATGAATATGTCAACCGGACGCACAAAAGTCTACAAGCAAACCTTCATCCACGCACGTTCATCCGTCCTCCGGTCATAAGTAACAATGTCATACATATTAGTTTGCTTGTGGTATAAAAATGTGTATGATGTTCATGATTTTTATTTTTATTATTATGGACAGCGATATTCTGTTATAATAAACGAGAAGCAAGTTTTTTTGCGTTTCCGTGTCCTTGTTTTGTTGTTTCATATAGACAACATTAATAGAAAAAAAAAGAACGCAGGACAAAGATTTGCTAACCAAAAAGGCAAAATGTTGAAATCTTTGTTAATTCAAATTAAAATTTCCCGTTCAAATTTACATAGGTCCGCGCGGGAAATTTAAATCGTTCTCCCTCATTTACGACCACCCCTTGTATATTTTAATATAAATATTAATCTTTGATAAAATGATATATTTCATCCGTTTACACTCAACAAACTTACGCAATCAACATTAAAATAAGAACATTCTCGATTCACCGCGTATACAACGAGATCGGTTAAAGCAGTTTCAGATAACTCACTTTATAGTTAACTTTGCGGTACCGGCGGTACGATTTGACTATTTCAGTGTTTCAGTTAAATAGAGAGTAAAAAGCTTCTACCAGTTATACTAGAGAGTTAATTCATACATAATTGATAACAGTTTTGAACTTGTTTTCGGAGTTGTGCGAAACTCCGCCGGACTTGATCACATTAACCAACTGAATGTTAACAAATACACTGACATCTATAGATGTATCCATACATTATTCCGCATATACCGATGTAACGTAACAATCTAACAACATCTGTATTCCTACTTCTAATACAACCCTTGGTTTTGTGTCCGTGTGTGTGTGTGTGTATGTTCACCGTACCCAGTGTGTGTGTATGTTCACCGTACCCACAATAAAGTTGTCACAATAATTCCATTTTAACTATAGACTTACTCGTTAACGAACTACTACTAGTTCGAAAATAGCGCATCTACAAAGAGTCCTTTTGTTATTAAACTCATAGACGACACGAGTCGATTCGTTTGAATATCATCTTGTAAGTCACACTTTATGAACTAAAGGAAAACCATCTACCTACGCCGACAATGCTCAATGTTCGAAAATGGAAACTATGGAAAATAGAATATTATATCAAAACTAAAACAATCACATTTATAATTCGTGTAATCAATCAGCTTAAATTCTATCTATTTTGTTGATCTACGAGTATGTGAAGAATTCCACCAAGTTTACAAATAAATACCTTGAGTGCGTGTGGATGGCGGAACAAAGGAGTATTTAAAACACCCTGTACAAGTATATTACATATTTCGCATATGTTAATGTAATGCTTCATACGTTATATTTGTCGATTTTGAGTATTTATAATGTTAGGGAGTAGCCATGGTAACCGCGGTTATATTCAATTCTAATTGTTTTGTGATTCTTACTAACATGAAATTTTACGAATTAATATCTCACAAACCATGCATCCGACGAAAAAATGTTATAGATGTTGAAATGTCGAGAATTGTAAGCGCTACAAGAACATACTCTTTGTTTTTACCTAGATGCAACATTTAGCCAGTTATATGCAAATGTATGTTTTGACATTCAATTAAAGTGCCTTTCTTTATCGACCGATTTCATTTCTTTTTACACCAGCTTCTACGCATACCAAATTTCATCAGCCTAAGTTTCTTGACCGAGATATAGCCAGGAGCAACGAAATTCGGTCACACTGCATATGCTACAAATTAATTTTAGTTCTGGACTATACACAACTATAAGCAATTTTTATAAATTTACAACCTTACAACCGTTAAGAATAAAATTCCATTCAAATGTATCATTTCATCAATGTTAACTTATTATTATTATTTTTTAATTATGTTTAGTGAAAAAGGAAAATTCTGGCTTACTGAATTATGCATTAGTGCGGATAGTGTGCATGGGGGAACACAATCGTAATCAAATTTCATTTCATCATTAACAAAACGTTATAAACTGCCACGTCCAATGATGTCGGTGCAGGTTCTGGTCGTGATTGTCCAATAACGTTAGAGAAAATCAACGAAAAAGCATCGACAATGATTTATACGCCGTCATAAATCATTAATAAAGGATCATGTACTCAAGTTTAATTGCAGCGGAGCACAAGTGTGCTTGCCACTCCATGGTTGCTGGTTACTCGTGCTAGTGGCGGTTTTGCCAACTCTAACAACCACCACCGCCAAACCAATGCTTAATTCTGCTGCTGATGCCGTTGATGGTGCATCGCACGAATTGTTGGATTTATTATTGCGCTTTTTGTTTTTCCGATACGATTCGTTCTATAGGAATTGCGCTTTGTTCGTATATATCTTTAATTAACCGGAAAAGTAATTTGTAACTGTTTTGTTGTTTTTTACTTTACTCACTCATTGGAAAGCCAGTGACTATTTTGATTTTACAAACAAGTAAAAACAAATAGGACAATTGAAGCGGCGTTATTAGTTTTCGAAAATCTTTTTCTTTGAATTTAAAATTTTAAAGTATTGCGTTCATTTGAGACAAAAAGAGAAAACAATTTTTTTGTTGTTGATTAATACGATAAAGCATGGAAGTATGACCAATATTTTAATACTTCAGTTGAAATCTTCTATACAACGCATAGCTAACGATGCGGATTCACGACGCCGAAAATTTTCCCGAAATATGAATAGGGAAAACCATGAATATATTAAGAACAGGTTGTAGGATGCGCCATGCCTGGAGCACCTTTTCAAGATTTATTTCTCATTTTTCGTTCCACTTTTATTCTCATACATGAAACAGTGCGTGTAATTCTCATCAGTGCAAGTACTGAATAAGAATCAGATTTGTTACACTTTTTCACTTTTCTCATCCTTATTTTTCATTTTACTAGCTAACAAATGCACAAAACGAAAAAAAAAGCAATAAATGGTTCCATTATATTTCGAAAATAATGCTAATGCTAATATACTCTTATAACATCCAATTATTATTATTGAATGGTCATTTAAGCGTATTCATTATTTTCTCATGCAAAAGGATAATAAACATGAATATTTTGCGAGATTTGAAAATTGATGAAAACATTTTTCCGAGATTAAGATACGAAATTTTTTCGATCCAATAACAATAACAACAACAACAACAACATTAACAACAAAAACAGCAACAAGATATTTATAAATGAAATTTCTACAAGTAAAATTGGGTTTTGGTATGGTTTGGTTTGCTTATAGAAAATATTCTCATTGACTAGTTCTACACTTCTAGAGCAAAGAGTAAAGATAAAGAAGGAACAATGAAGAAGATTGAACGATATTGGAGATTTTCAGAATTAGAATTTTCCAATTGGAAGTTGTTAAGTTTCGTTCGATTTGGGTCACCAGTTAGTAATCCGATTCAAGTAATAGGATTGCATTGGAATTGTCGACTTGGAAGTTTTAAGTGTTACCGTTCCGAATCTTTTATTCTATAATTATCACAATCTCAAATCAAATAAATTCGAACAAACAATACCGGCCGGTGATTTGCATAAAAATCAATATTTTTGGAAAATAAAATTAAATATACGCGACAATTCGTATGAATATATACATTTATGTTGTACCTCCTGAATCTTCGATACTCCGATACCAGAACATCTATAAAGGGAGCACTGAGTACCAACTATCTTGGCAGTGTCGTTCTTGTTCGGTTTATTACACTTTTGCTTGACTAGTAAGCCATTAAACGGTCTCGAAGCAACAATTTCGCTTTAAGCTTCAACTTGCTAACCACCCCTCCCGTTTTAACCGATTCCAGATACTTTTCTACATCTCGTCAACTTCTACATCTACAACTATGATGGGCACTTCTATGGTAAGTCGTAATACCGAAACTCATATCCTCTTTTACGTCTGAACGTTAGTTTGATGGCGCCCTGTAAAGAAAATTGCAAAGCCTGGAAGAGTGTCGAATCTACTTACACCAAAAGGAAGAAGAAAGGAAAACGTCAGGACGAAATAGTGAATATAGAGACCGTCGCCACGCCAGCGACGCCGCCGGATTCGATCAAGAGTCCATTTCGGAATCCTGTTAGTGCGATACAATATTTGCTGTTTGCATAGCATCGCGTCGACGATTTTATATAGAGTTTCAGGCTTCAGCTAAAGAAACATATTGAATCTGACCAATATGCCGAACGGAACGAAAAGCGGATCATTGTATGCACGCCAACGTACCGGCCAAAATCTAAGTGCCACCCCAAAAACGAATGAAACGTTACCACTCTGTATACATCTCTACTCTTCTGAATTGCATTGGAAAATTTTATAGGTAATACTGGTTGTTGCGAACTATTTTAGATAAATCCTTTGATTGCTTAAAAGAAGGTTAAAGTCTGTTGAAATTATTTAGGCCTGCGCTCCTGCTATAGTTGCCATTTTGAAAAAAGCATGTTCACATTTAATTTTCAATTTGTGGAAACATTTAGTATGTGGATGTTTGGTGTGGCCATCGTTTACTGATTCTTGGGCCGAAGCGTTTTCAAAATCCCATCTTTACAGACCATAAAGTAAACATCCACTCTGTTCCTCTATTTCCCTATGCACGCGCAAACACACCCACACTTGGAATCGTACTCCTCGTACAGTTTTCTCTTGCAAGTTCTGCCAACAAACGAATGTCACAGATATAGCACCCACAGAGAATGGTGAACGCAAACACGGATGGGAAGACTACGTGCTCGCACAAATCCATTTTCATATATTCGTTTCCGAAATACCTACTGAGAGATTCACATAGTGATCTACACTTAACCCTAGGTACATATATAAATTTCAAAATATTTTGATCCTGAAAAAATAAATCGTTTCAAAAAATTTATTAACCTTTTTACTTTTTTTGTTCCACATTCAAGTTAATTGTTTTTTTTTCGGGGGCAAAATGTTTGCATTTATATTATATTGAACACCCTGACTATGAAAATAGAGTTGTATGTGAATGAGCATGCAGAAATGGAATCATGGCCGGTGGTAGCTGGAGATGTATGAGAGCTCACACTCGGAATAAATTAAATTAAACAAGCCCAAAGTGACTATATTCATGCGGAATTAAATCGAAATGGGTTTCGCTAACAGATATTTTCCATCGCGACACAATAAAATTCATTACAAATTGAATCGACGCACAACACTCTCTACCTTCTCTTCTTCCCGCGCGACCTCACCCAATCCAATGCCGAAAAGCGGATTCAATTTTTACGTATTTATACTTCACTTCAGCAGAATCGAATATTAACTATTTACAATCTATCTACTTGCTGGTATTCTGATCGTTGGATAGTGCGTTTCGCTGATGACAATTTTGGATTCACAAAAGGGGTATTGTTTTGTCCAGATTCAGATACTTTTTGTTTTGTGCTTTGTTAAATTTATCTGATCAACATGATGGTTGCTATCGAATATATCAAATGATATTTGAGTGAAGTGAATCGTTGATGAAAATGTTTCCCAAAAATTGTTGGAATTTTATCGTATTAACCTTTCTAACTCTGTTGAACTAATCAAAATGTTTCATTCCCACAAAGGAAGGACAAGTGGACATTTTTAAAGTAACAAAACATTAATTACAAGAATTACTGGAATATTTTTTGAAAGCTCACATCGCAAAAGGGTTTTTTTCATTCTTTTCTCTGTATTTCACAATTTTACGAATTTAACATTTTAGAACAAGAAGAAACTAAAACCGGCAACCGTTCTCTAAAAGTATTCATTTCAGTTAAACGCTTTCTATTTACACAACGAAGAAAAAGAACAACTGAAAGTTTTTGTTAGTGTTTTGGGTGTACCACCGTTTAGTTCACTCATTCCACCATCCTTCTTTTCAAACTGGTTGGTCCTTCAACCATAGGCAAACACATTGGAGGATTCTAACTCTTTGCTGAATTTTATAGAGCGTTTAACAATAAACCCTGCAGGCTGCAGCAGTCGAAAATCCCAAGATTCCAAGCAGTTGGTTACTACTCAGTTGGTTATGCAATTTTAAGGATTCAAATAAAATTCGTTGTTGTAAATGTAACACATGTGTTCCTAGCAGTCCCAATCCTAGACTAAACCTTCAAATCCAAAAATGCTTTTGCACATACATTGCCAAGAAATGACGTGAAAGAACTTTCTTCAAAAAAATCTTTTACGATGCAAACTTTCTAATATAAGATGGAAACCCAAGAAAACGAATTGCAAAAATTAACTGTAAAGGTTTGGTTTAAGATTTTAAGGTTTAAGGTTGAGACACCATTTTTATATAAAATATAGCAAAATATTATCGTAAGTTTAGAAAATTGTATGTTGGTAATAAACACCAATTTTCATACAGGATGTTGCAAGAAACTTGTTTGATGCAAGAATATGAGAGCAATAAACTTGTGCATATGCGAAATTCATTCGTATTTTTTTCTGAAAGCCTTTTATTTTTATACCTAGCACCCGCGTTTGCAAAAGAAAACGAATTTCACACGCTTTATTTAACGTTCAACGGGGCTTAACCATCATAACATGTGCTGGTGCCGGTTTCTTTTTACAACATTCGAGAAGTACGAAGCGAACACCACCAGCAAGAAGTCAGAGGACTGAGTGAAAAAAAGAGGGTGTATAAAGTACTTTACTTAATACAAGAGGCAAGAGAAAGAGACGCGTACGTAAGTCTTACCGGTAACCGTCGTCCTGTAGCCTTATACCCAGCGAGGAATGAGGGTTTGGTTGAAATTTGTGGAAAAACTACGTGTGTAGAAAATTGAGGCTGTCTGATAGTACAAGGTGCATTAAATATACAAAAAAAATTGATAAAAACCTTTGATATAAATCACCATTTGAACAAAGTTTTTCGAGTTCGTGCTTCGTGCGTTTTAGAAGCAAATCGGTTCAAATAACGCAGAAAATTTGGAATTAATTATCTAAAATGCTTTTTCCGTTCGCTTTGTGTGGTTCATGAACATGCAAACTTTTATAATAGATTAAGTATTTAATTTACTTACCAACTAATTTTTAGTGTTTGCATCAAGCGAACAAAAGTACGTACAATCTGTTCATTTCGTTAGAACTCGTAATATAAGTGAAGCTTTGATAGGAAGACATAAATTTTCTTTCCTAGCATGTAGCAGAATAAATTGTTGAATATAATGTGAAATAGAAAACAGAAAAGGGTGCATATGAATTACTCATTTAACGGACGAGGTATGTTAATGCTGGAACGCAAATATCAAAACAATGAGCAAGTTTCCCAGCCCAGAAACAGGAAACTTAAATTTAATTCAGCTAATGGAATTATAGAAACAACCAATTTTCTCCTCCAGCTCGAGGTCCAACCTTCGTAGTTAATACAAACATAGCTCATGCAGTCACGCTGGAAGCATTTTTCTATTATTACATTTTCGCATATTAGTTAATGAAGACAAATTAGAAGCGCGTCGGGTAGGAAAGAGATTTATAACTTGAAACTTGGAAAAACGCAACAACCCCTATATTATATTAGGTATACTATTATGATGTTGAGTGGGGCGTTATTGTATTGGACTATATCCGCGGATGGCGCTTTTTCGGTCCGCAAAAGTTTAATTTTTTAATTAAAACCAAGAGCTTTAAAAGTTTTGTTTTGTGCCAACGTCGTCGTAATGAACACAATAACCCATACTGGGTGATAAAAAATTGTCACAGTTATATGAATACAAAAACAAACAACGATATTAAATTTATAATCAACAGTTTGAAAAGCCTCGTTTTAAAAATCTGGGTAAGCTTCATTCATTTTGCATACTTTTATGAAGAACTTTTTCTCAACTAGGTATAGTGCGGTTGAAAGTTTTTCATGATGTCTTTGACTTGACTTAATCAACTAACAACCATAGCCAGGTATTAAAACGAATAAAAAGTTTATGACAAATGAAGATGAAATTTAATCAGAGCCAGAGGTAGAAGACAAAGCCAAACGTGATTTGACAACTAAAATTCAGAAAAATTACCTTATCGCTCACCACAATCTGCAATGTTTGTTAGGTTTAGGTTCATCTTTGAAGGGAAATAAGTTAAATTTATGGCTTCCGAAGGTTCACGAACTCACTGACTTTCTAATTACGTAATTAGAAACTTAATTATAATTTGTGTATATTGAATGTCGTGATGGTGAATGTCTAAACAACTTAATAAGTTTAATAACAAATCGCTTGACTCACAAGCGAGCGATTTTCCTTCTAATTATAATTATCCTTGGTTGGTTGCTTGGATGTTTGGATTGAGAACGTGCTTTGTACTGTATGTGTATATATATATACTGTAAGGGAGATCTCCGTCATGGCGTCCAATTACAAAATGACCAGACAACGTTCAATTCAAACTCAACCACTTCCACTAGCTAGGGGGTATTGAGTGAGTGTTGTATGGGTTACGGTTCGTGACTGACAAAGTGTATCTTCAATATCAATATCAGAAATAATTGAACTACTTGGAAGGCGTCATTATGGCAAAATTAAAATACAAAAGAGGAAATTTGTTTGTTCAATAAGAAAACGTTGGCGAAAAGGTTGCCTTTTTAAGTCATTCTGACATTACGCGATTTTTAAAGTGTTGTTCTAAAAATAAAGAATGTGATACGGTATCAGAATACCCGGGAAAGAAATTGGAAAACAGTTACTTTACACTAAGTGAGTCTTGAGTTTGTTTGCTTGGTTTAACTGCATGCTATGACGATGAAGATTACGATATTGAAGACGTGTATAAACGGGAGAAAAGCAAATCGAGTTGTTAGCTTTGAGGGAACCTTTTCGGTTATGCTTCGATTCGGTTAAGTTTTCACGGACACGTACTGCGAAAGTAAGCATTCTTAAATTCTTATAACTTCAAGCAATAGTGCCATCGAATCGCTCTCCTATACTTGTTCTAGCTTGCCACTAAACTGTTCGATATCCATTCAATTCTTTGAAAGAATCGTGTACGCTCACATATTGTAGCACCAAGTGGTACCTACCATATTTTTATCCATTTTTTTGCTTCTTTTCTTTTTCCATTTGTGGATCTGTTTGCATGGTTAGTTAGTGCACTTGGGAAAACGTTATTCCAGATGTTGAAGTACACCAAAAACACATACGAATGAAGTGGAGGAAAAAAGTAACAACGGTTGCCCACAGAATGGCATCCATGGTGGGTTACAGTAAAAATATCGATGGGATACATAACAAAACCAAAAAAAAATCCCAAAAACGTATTGCGTGCGTTATAATACAGAAACAAGTTTGTTTACATTGCACGATTTGCAAAAGAACGCGTTACGTACGCAAAAACAAACAAACAAACTGAAAGAAAACAATACATACAGAGAATGTCTACAGGGAAAGTTATTTTTGTATTTTCGATGTTTCGTTTCAATGTTCCAGCGAACAAATAATAAATTTCTGCTCGTATTTTTTCGGTTCAGTTTTTATGTTTTTTTTTTTGCTGTAACAAAGTATGATTCACTTTCACAGTTGTTAGATGTTTTATTACATCTTTGAAAGATTTTTATGACTATGAAAAACATCCAGTGCTTCTGTTTCATTGTTTTACAGCATCTTTGTATCTTATTTTTGTGTATGAAAGTAAATATGTTTATTTATTTTTTTTGTATTTAATGATTTTTTTTTATTTTCAGGAGTAACAGGACTTAAAAACGTCGAGCTTATAATAAATCCACGAGTGGTCCGAAAAGGAGAATCATCAAATTTATCCTGTGTTTATGATCTCGAAGGTGCACAATTGTATACAGTGAAATGGTATCGGGGACGTCATGAGTTCTACAGGTATACACCAAGTGAGCATCCCGCCACCAAAGTGTTCGCTTTCAGCGGCGCTCATGTTGATGTAAGTATAAATCACATCACATCGATGAAAATTGTTGTAATTGTGGAGTTAATATAGGTGGGTGATGAGGTATGCTTATATTGTAAAATATATTTGGTTGAGATGACGAAAGAAAAGTGAACTGTACGAGCTGAAGGCTGAAGAAGAAGTCCCTAGTCTCAAGCTCTTACAAATAGCAGAAAGCTTGAAACGTAGGTCAGCAGACTGTAAGAAAATATTGTAAGCAAGAAATAAAGAGAAAGTTGGAACACAGTCCGTAGATAATTAATTAACAATAACGTCCAGGTTGTTGCTTCGTTGAAAAAAGCTGACAAAATCCGATATTTAGATTTTCCCGGAATGATAACATGCTTTTATTTAAATTATCGGTTGCTTGGTTTCATTGCTTTTGCTTCCAGCTTTGTGTCGACGAACATGAACGATGAACCAGGAAGAATTGAATTTAAAATACGATGAGCACGTTGTTCACCATTGCGCCAGGGCTTCTTTGTGAAAGGCTGAAAAAAGGTAGAAAACGCTGAGGGAATCGGGAATATTTACCGCAAAGTGAATACAAGCGAATATGGCGACACTAGGCGAGGCTCTTTTGTTGGGTTATATAGTTGTGCATTGAATAGAATCCACCGATGACGTTCTTCATTTGAATAGTAGAATGTAAAACTGTACTGCAACACAAAACTAAAGTGTATGCGTCCAGGTTGCAAAATTATTTCTATGAATGGTGACTCTTGACAGCTTTCGGAATTTTTATTGTTATTTGGGATTTAACATTATTCCTCATGCAAATTGCTTTTGAAACCAAAAAATTGTCAACGTCCTTCCTATGGAAAATAAAAAAGCTATATTTTACTTTCGTTTAAATATGGTAATAATAAATAAAGTGAACCTAAAATGATAAGAAAATTAGCTCGGTTTGCAAGATTACCTGAGTTATACCTCTTCAAAGTTTGATTATTTTGTGTGTTATTTGAGAGGTAGAGGTTTTTGCATTTACGGCACCCAGTTCGGTTTGGGTGGCTTGGCACCCAAACTGAACGCTAAGGTGTAGTCCTTATTGGGGTCCAACGAGAGGTTGTTGTAAAAACACAATACGTACTTGGTTCTAGCGTACTTGGTTTGATTCGTAGCCACATTTCAGTCTGACTACTGTCAAAAGTCAAATGAAAGCCAAGTTACGAAAAGTCTGTCTAAAAATTCTTACCATATATAATTATATTAGTGTGACATCCCAACTTTTCTGATGGAATACTTATTTGTCATTGCGTAATCTTGCTTATTATTGCATCAGCAATTTAATAAGTAGGTCAGGGCGTCATAATACCGTTCGGCTACAAGACACTTGCTATTGCGTCTCTGCTTAGGTGGGTCAACATTAACGTTAATTTTTAAGAGGAAAGCTTCTAGAAAGTTCCAAAAAGTATTGATTCTTCTAACCCCTCTGATTGGTCCAAGTTTTGAATGGGATAACATTCAGAATGAAAGGGTTTGCACTGACTTTCGCGGTATATCACTCATTTTGACTGTCGACTAGTTCTCCAGGTCTCGAGTCAGGTACGACTTTTAACATGCATCTTCCGGATCCTCTTCCATTCGTATAATCTACGTAATTATACTTAATACAAGACCTCCTTTTACTATGGTGACTGCTCTGCTTATACCTACCTCCTTTAGTTAGACTAATAGCAAAGTAATAGTGATGCACGATCCAACTTTCTGTATAAATTACAAATTTAAATCAAATTACTTAGAGACACTTCCCCCCTGGTCGTGATCAAGTTTAATGTATTATTTTCTTGTTCCATATGAAAGTTTAACACGAACATGGAACATTCACAAATTTTTCACAATTCCTGATTAATTTCATTCAAGTTTACCCGCTCAAACTCACTTATTAAGATTATTATCGAAGCGTTAAAGAACAACCCTCCTGAATTCGCATGCAATGACTACAATAAGGAGGAAGCCTCCCTTTTTCATAGCTACTTTCCTGCTTTAACACTTGATCGCCATTACCCGGAGTTTCCCGTCTTCACTTGTTATATTTAATCATCGAATTAGGTATAATTAAGGAATTTCTTAATTACTTGATCGCTATGTAACACCGGGGCATTATAAGTACCGTCCTTTCATTCATTCATCCCGTCATCATCTTAGGGAGTTGCTTCTTCGTGTATAATTCGGTAATTCAAGCACCAGATGAATGTCCAATTATATTACCAAAAGGGTCGGAAAGTTTTAACGAAAAAATTGAAGTCAGTATCGCGCCGCCAAATAGTCCAATTGCGTTTTACCCTCAATTTTTTGTAGGCACCTGTATTAAGTTGATGCCCTGTTTCAGTTTCAGTTTCTGTTTTATTTAATGCTTCAATGTTACTGCGAGTTTCTATTTGGTTTGGTAGCAAAGAGTGTTTATTTTGCTTCAACTGGTTTCTATTGCGTTTTGCATTCTCGAGCTGTTTTAGACTTTTGAAGTGTTTGGTGGCTCTATATAGGTTGGCAAACTAAGAGAATAATTCATAAAGTAGAAATGGGGCTCTGAAGCTGTGAAACGGTAGCGGTCAGCCTTTTCACGTTTTAATTGCGTTTGCGTTCAGCTAGATGTAGAGTTTTGGTTTCTACATTTTCTGGAATTTGCGTATTTGTTAAGAACTGTTGAGAAGTTCTTCATAATACTGAGTCTATCAGGAATAATATTTGAATATGTATTTTAGAATACCCAGTAAAATAATGGTATTTAAAGTGGAATTTAATTTCAGTTGGAGTCTTCAAATGAACACCAGGTGGTACTGCGTAAGGTTGGTTTCAATCTTTCGGGAAACTTCAGCTGCGAAGTGACCACCGAGGAGCCCTTCTCAACAGCTGTTGTCTCAAGAGACATGCTTGTTGTCGGTAATGACCACCATGATCAGCATCACTTATTGTACTTACTCTACCTACAACTCTAAACAATGCACTAGTACTTCCAGCACTTGGTTACCATTTGGCAAGTCCTTTCCAAAGTCCGTCCGCGTCCATTCTCCAACCACTTCCACTTACATTAGGCTCACTTTACATCAGTTACACACTGGTTCAATTTACAACTGTATGTTATGTTGGTCCCACCAGTATAGTAAGTAAACTGCTAGAATAAACATTTACACATTTGCACGGCCTGTTAGAACTTCGAGTTTCCTCAATTCTCCACTCCGCACCCACTCATATACCAACAACAACAACAACTACTACTACTCACACAATTATAGCTATCTAAGGATTGTATAAGGAACTGTACAAGAGGCAACACAATAAGTCACTGCCGATGGTCGGTTCAGATAATAATGAAGACGGTTTTGCAGTGCTGCCCGATTCGCCGCCGACCCTAATCACCGAGAAGCCGTACTATATGGCTGGCGACGAGTTGAGGGCCAATTGCACAACGCTCCCGTCACGACCAGCCGCAACTATTAGTTATTTCATAAATAATGTTGCTGTAAGTATTTTAGAACCGTTTAACCAGTTTAACCATTTCTTATTTATTCTCCAATTCGCAAAGTTCAGCTACTAACTTAACCAAGTTTCGTCAAATTATATAGGGAAAGTTTGCTAAAAATAATCACGTAAATTCTGGCAATTATCAATAATCCTTACATGAATACTTCCTTTGTCTTTTATTAAAATTTAAAATGAAAATTCTCCACATAATCAAAAATGTTCTAATGTTGAACATCTCTGATGTTCATTCGTGTGTTATTATCACGCAGGTATGCCAAAAATGTGAAACGAGAAAGCATCCTGAACAGGACCTGCTCTGGAGTGAACTGTCCTTAGACTTGCCGCTCTTTCCATCACACTACGACAACGGGGGACGGCTAATCCTACGTTGTGTGGCTCAAATAGCTGATCTGTCTCATCGAGACACAGAGGTGCGTCTAGACAACGCTAAAGATCCTGTACCCGAACGAGGTAAAAGCCCACAAAATTTCCATTCATGCTGTATATAATCTTCACATGCTACTTGCATCCTTACACATCCAACCCAGGGACGGATCGAGACACCGGGTGGGCCGCTTTTTTCTGAGTGAGGTCCGCGCCCGCTTCTATCGCATTTTAATTTTTATTTTTTTTACTGTTTTTAAATCCCCCGGCCCGATTGCATAGTTCAATCCGCCTCTGATCCAACCCCTGTTCATTTCGTTCTTTCGTGCATCGTTCACATTCGCTTGAGTCCTTGCAAGCGGTTCGAGTCCTTTTGCAAACCGCAACATTATACAATAACCCGTAACCCGAGCCTGGGGTCATTGCAACGAGTCAACGAGCGGAACTTGTATGTGTCATCATGGAGAAATAAACGTCGTTGGGCGTCACGGTGTGGTGTGATCTCCCACATCGTCACATTTCTCGCACATTGTTGTAACATGAAACTCGTCGACGATGTCGAATGTACAAAGGTCGTTTGACACTTTGCTTTCTGCTATTGCTCCGAGGCCGAGCTTTCAGTCCTCTTGATGTTTTATCTCCTCGTCCCAACACCAACCGTTGTAAAAATAATTTACATATTTTCCCATTTGGCTCTTTGCAATGTGCCGGCAATACATTAAGCCGACTTCACTGAAAAAACGTGTGTTAATTTTGCTTTGAATAGTTAAATGTTTCCAGTGCCAGGCTTACTAGATGTCGAAACATTTTTAGATCGTCCAAATAACTTATTTAATACTTAAAGCAACATTGGAAACTCCACGTCAAAACTGGAGATGTAAACATAATCCATCCTTAACAATAATCAATTTTCCTCGACATATCATTGATTCAGTTTGAAAGTTTGTAATTTTCCACAGTGACGTTACCAAACGGAGTGACGACAATCATCGGCAAGGACGCTATGCATTTTGGGATATTTTTCTACATCATTCTGATTTTGAGGTAAATGGTCGTAAGTGAGCTCCATATTATGATGTTAAATGGACAAAATTAAACGAAAAAGTGTAATAATTGTTTTGTTATTATAATTTATTTAAAAAATATTATTACAATTAATTTCTGATACGTTTATATTTGAATTTTAAAAGAAACAATTTATAGATGCCAGGAATAATAAAAAATTAATATAAAAGTGATTACATGAAATAATCAAATAACTGTGCGTTTCAAATAATAATTTCGATTTATAATTTTAATTATTAATTAAAAAATAATGATGATATGAAGAAGAATATTATACCTATAAGAAAATATAATTATGTAAGAAATATGAAGAAATAATTAAAGACTGTTTTGATTTATCTTTTAAAATGTATTATATATATTTGTGACAGAAAAAGTGATAAATAATAAGACATTTTAGTCGCGTTAATGATTCAGTACATTCTTCAGACGATATTTACCCAGTTAAATTAGAACTTTTCAGATATTGTATTTTTGAAATATTTCAATATTCTATTTGCCATTCACGTTCCGAAAGGAAATTGGTTCGCTATTAAATTTATGAAAGTATTACAAAATTTATACGTAACTTGTTCTATCATTTTTCATTCACAAATAACTTCAATTCAAAATTACTAATATATTGAGAGTAGTTACCTACTGCAAAAGTTTTTGCAATTTACGTTTTTCTTGGATTAAGAAGTGAACTTTAAAGAGAAGAAGGAAGTAAGTAATTCAATATTCAAAAAGGTCTAGCAAGGGTAACTAAGTACAGCGCTAATAAAATAAATTATTCGCAAATAAATTTCTTTTGACTTTGACGTTCCTAGGAATAACATTCCTTTAATTATAAATTTTCACATGCATTTATTTTTAAGTTCTTGCGTATTAATTCGATGTTTGCATGTTTTTGTTTTAATAGTAATTCTGCTAAGATTATTTAATAATTATTAACAGGTCCAACCATATTTATCATTTTCCATCCACTTCGGTTGCTTTCCGTGATACCGTTTCTATGTTCTTGCATCCGTTTCACGGCAAAGTTGAATAAATATTAATTTCGTTATTGCCCATTCACTCACTTTGCAGAATTAATTTGTTTTCCACTCTGACTGCACTCTCAAATAAACTATAGCAAATAAAAGAGTTAGGAAATGAAAATATGAGAGGAAAAAATTGCGGTATGAATTTATATATGAAATTGCCTTGACGTTTTGTGCCGTTATAGTTATTCAAATGAAAAACTGCTACATAACATAATTTAGATTTTTTTTCCTAACTCATCACTGGCTTCGAATGAACGTTTTTCTGTGGATGCGCTGTTGAAGCTGAAAGGCACAAGTTCATGGTGGATGTGAAGCGTTTCGCTATATCTAAATGCGCAATATTAGAACTCGGATGGCCAACGAAGTTTGTGTTTGTTTACGAATGGTAACTCGGGTGGATTTATGATGCCAGTTGATTTGTGGAGCCGGCCAAGAGATACGCTCGGTGAATGATAATGTTTTTTCCTGTCTGTGGCGAAACGAATTCGCCAACGGCGTCCTGCAAACAGAGAGTTATAATATAACGAATATGTCCCTTATATATATATTCGAATGAATCGAACCACGAAAGCAGAAAGCGGAATGTGAATGATTCCGTTCTAAATGTTGGAATCAAAATCAAAATGAAACATGTGAGTTTTCAAAGAATTTTTAAGTTATGTCGATTCAAATCATCGATTTTTCTTCGAAACTAGAGTTTTGGAATTTTTATTTCTTTTATACTTAATCCAAAAAAACAGAGTTTGGATCCAAAGTAATAGCAAGAAAATTACGAGGAAATGCAAAAAGACGTAAATTAATTAAGGTGATTACCATGTGTGTCAGAGACAATAAATAAATTGGAGAGGCCTCGCTCACAAATGCAACTTAACGTATAATGTAATGTAACGTAACGCTTTAGGTCTTTCGAAAACCGAAAGCAAAAGGGCGGATTTAAGCTTAAAGTGGGTCTTATAGGGATTTCCTTTTGCTTTTGCATATACATATATAGAGCGATGGATTTCGATGCGTTAGAATCTAGTAAAGTCCGTCCTTTCCTTAAACCGCAACCATAATCGAATAATCGCCCTCGCAACGACAAATTATTACGAAGCCCTTAGTACCACAAAAGGCATGTTTCCAGTTTCACTATACGCTCCACTATACATTTAGTTGTATGCTATCTATACTCAAAATGCTTTTAAGGTTTAAACTACATACAGACAATAATGTCGCAAAACGAACTGTTGTAAGGCTTTACCACCTTTACGACAAGCAACAAGACGAGGACGAGAATTGCTGAGCTTGAGATAAAGCAAAGGGAGGAACAGTATTCTCAAACTTTAAAACTTAACAACTAATTAGTTATCGTGCTGTCCCTAACTAGATAGTGAAAACTATCTACCTTGCCTACCACATACATTCTGGCATATTCTATAGTTGAATGTATAAATGTATAAATAAGGATAAAGGATAAGTAATTTTATTTCATTTTAAGTAAGGTTGATTTGAAGGATTCTGTTATCGAGTTGGAAACTTTAATTTTCTTATAAAAGCTGAATTGCAACCAGCAAACAAGCTTACCTAAAAGCAGCAGGCGCGACCACGAAAGTCTTGTAGATTCCAAATCAAGGCATGCCCTCAATCCTATGTCCGATCACGACCTTCGGGCCGTCGCCTTGCGCGAAAACTTGCGCGGAAACCTCCAAGGTAACGTAGACTGAAGCGATAAGGGACTCTCGACTGGTTGCCTATAGTGCGCAGCCAGTTTTGTCACAATATAACTATAAAATAAGTTGTAAGAGGCTTTAGACAGGCTTTAGACAACAGGGGTTTACTGAAACTAAACTCGATTCGCAATCGAAATATGTGATCATGGAGGATAAACATTGGGCTGTTTATGTGTTGCATAACCAATAATGTGTTTTGCCATCCTTAGACATCATGTTTTCATCCACGATCAAGCGAAATTTGGTAGTTATGAGAATGGTCAATATAGATGGGCGTAAAGTATTTACGTCCTATATTTACAAACACTTTGTATTTCCTATAACTCAAACCGAAGAAATTAAGCCAGAAATTAAGTTCCTGTGGAGTGCGTTCAGATGAACTACATTTTTACCATCAAGACGACTCGGGTGTACCTATTTATTGAGCGCCTCCATGAATCGAGCTTTGTTGTAATTATAAAATTGACAAACACAATAAAATATTTTCGGTAAAGTTATTGTAATTTAATTATAAAGGACTTACCTGGAACTCTAATTGTTGGTTCACATTGACATTCTTCCAATTTCATCAAATATGGTTGCAGCAATGCCGCACAAGGACAAATTCATCGAAAACGCAAAAGAATGAATAGGTAAGTGCTTCTTTTGTAAATACATATTTTCAAATGAAATTTTACGATATATGCAAATGCAATTTTGAATAGCTAATGAAATGAAAAATCAGAACGCAAGGATGAAACACATCGAGGCAAAAAATTTTAGCATTATATGTTTCGCTGAATTGATTTTATAGTAGCGTGTACTGGGTGACGTGAAAAATTTAACAACTAATTAAATTCTATTCATTTTACGAACAATTCAATTTTTAATTCTTCCATCATCAAGTATAACAAAGCAGAATGTTTTGCAGTAAATTTTATTGTTTTTCATAAGATCCGTATTATGGTTCACTCTTGATACCCTAATACATAGTATCGACAAATTGAGGGTTTCAGCACAAAATTTTGAAGCTTGTTTCGTTTACCCCGTATGTCGTTAAAGTACATGGAGCATGTGAAAAATTACAACAACGTGGATAATAAATTTGCGGTTTTAATTTCGGTCTAGTTTGGTCATACCGAGCTTGAACGTTTTATATGTAACAGCACCGGACGAAACGGTTTCAGCATGCTGGTGCATATACAACGTCACGTGTAAACTGCGGTACGGTTGTTCTTCGTCCTGAATGTTAGTGTTGTGTATTGCGCCAACGATGTGCCGGTAGAGTTTTACCCATAGAATAACTGGCTGTGTTTGTCCTGTTTGTTATATTTTATGTTGTATGTGTGCAACCGTTATTCGAACGAAGTCGCGGTGTTGGTCGGTTGTTATTTTAGAAAAATTTGTGCTTAAACCCGAACCCATAAACATTGAATTACAGTCCGTGCGTGTTTATTATAAAGCCCTAGTGCATACTAACGAATTACCCTTCTATTATATTCCTCCTTCTTTTATATGTAGGTATAGACAAATTTCAACGAGTCACTCTTGGAAAATATATTTGATAATTTGATAATATTTAGATAATAAATTACGAAATAGTATATTACGTAATAAGAGTGGAAAATTGCTTATTACGCACGAAGCGGAAAATTGAGTAATCCGTGAGTGCGCAATTGCATCTTTCCACTCATCTGTTGCATGCTTCCAGGCTTCCAGTCAACTTCCTGGCCAAGCAGGCCAAGTTCAACTTGTGCGATTTACTTTTCCACTTTCATTTCATCACACAATATAATAATTTTATAGACTGAAAGAAAACAAACCCAATAAATTAATAAAATGCGTATACGGTTTGTATTACGATTACGAGATGCAAAAAAAGTCTAATGTTGCTAACTTCGGCATGTGCGATTGACCTTACCATAATTATGAAACACCTTGAATGTTGCATGCTTCCAGGCGGTTGTCAACTTCCTGGCCAAGTAGGCCAACTTCAACTTGTGCGATTTACTTTTCCAGTTTCATTTCATCACACAATATAATAATTTTATAGACTGAAAGAAAACAAACCAAATAAATTAATTCAATGTGTAAGGGTTACGATGAGGAGATGCAAAAAAGTCTAATGTTGTTAACTTCGGCATGTGCGATTGACTTTACCAGTTTAATTATGAAACACGATGAATGTTCGTTAATACTCGTTTTCAGCGCCTGCTGTTTGCAAGTATTTTTCTATTTTCCGTAGTAGTCCTAAAAAATTAGAACTTTGATGTTGAATTTCTCCAAAAGCAATTTGCGATTGTGCAAGTAGATCCGATATTGGCAAGATAACATTGTCAGTTTTGGTGTGTAGCAAAATGTAATCTAGAGTGTTATCGTTACTGTGTTGATTTAATTAACGAACTATGCATGTTAGCAAAGGACGAACGTCCTCCTTGCTTATATGCAGGAATAATCAACTAACTTAAACATGTTGTATTTGCTGTACTTACTTGTTTGAGATTTTGTATTGTGCATTTCATGTTATGACGCCTTTTAGTTTTACGACATGGTATAAGTTATAGAGTAAGCAGCGTAGCAATTTTTGCAGGATCATTAAGTTAATTAGTTATGATAGTTATTTTTTGACTAATGGCATTAATTAGAAATTTACCTTACTTACATGACATGTCATATTATTTTGAGGTAACTGTAGGAACATAAAATTACGCAACGTCTATGCTAAAATTCGTATTCAAGGTAACAGTGTGCGGGCCCTGCCCTTGCCATGGTGGAGGTGCCCGTTAATCAATCTTACTACATTTTTATTACAAATTCAGCATTTGCAAAAACTTTTCGGCTTAAGGATGACCAAATTTCTGAATTTCACGTTTATAGAAATAAGTAACGAGTGGTAGTGCTACAATAATAGTTCGCTGCAGATGAAGGGTGCGATAAAGAATGTAGAAATCCTGAGGTTGGGATGTAAGAGAATTGGAGTAAATAGCAGCGAACGGATTATCATTTTGTGCACCAAATATGACACACAATTCCGAATATGCCAGACTAACAAACTCTAATTAAGCAAAGTGGCCTCGGCTATAATGCAAATTAATCCGAGAGTCCCCCGGTTTATATGCACGGGGATGTTGTACTCGTCGGGTGTTGTTTTTTTTTTTTACATTCCGGATTGTCGTCATTGTCCTCTCTACGTTCATACAGTGGTTCTTTTTTTTTGGTGCATGGCTGAATGACTAAAAGAAAAAGTTCGTT
The DNA here is from genome assembly GCA_030264535.1 of Liometoxenus newtonarum. Classification (NCBI taxonomy): domain Eukaryota; kingdom Metazoa; phylum Arthropoda; class Insecta; order Coleoptera; family Staphylinidae; genus Liometoxenus; species Liometoxenus newtonarum. The sequence continues at coordinate 42,071 of JARJEB010031010.1, forward strand.
GTATTTTTCGTAATTGACTATAAGTCAATCCTTGTATTTTAATTTAGCGCCAAATACCAACAAAAACTACGGACTAAAGTTACATTGAGGAATTAATTTATCGAAAAACAGATAATTTCCTGATAAAAAATCGAATTGGAGACTTTTCTTTGATTACTGTTGTCCGTTTCGTCTTTCATTGTCTTTTATCTATGCTATGAAAGTATGTTAACTATACAGGATCATCTTTTGTCCTTCTTATCTTACCCTCACAAATATAGTTGTGGATTTTCTAAAACGCGATTCTGGATGGTATACATCACAAAACTTTAAGATTCAATCGTTTCACTAACGGTCGATGGTACTGGTACAGTAATGATGAAGATAGAAAGAACGACATTTTCCTGCCTCCTTGAGCTAGACTTTATGATGAGCGAGCATTATATAAACGAACAGATAGAAAATAGAATGAATAGGAATACGGATCGACGCTCTCAGAATTTTCCCAATGCAATATAGTACTTCAACTGTTGAAAGCAATATAGTACTTCAACTGTTGAAAGTACGATCATTTTGAGTACGATTTACTACGACCACGAACATGAACAAACTGCGAAAATATATTAAGCATAAGTATAATACGAGATGAATTTTCAGTTCGTTTAATGCGCTTTGATTATCTCTTTTTATGTGTACTTCCTATTGCCGACTTACTGCTTTTTACTGGATGATTCAAATGCACATCTGTAGATAGCAACGACTCAACATAAAATTTACAATGTATTGGAAACACTTTGTATATTTTAGAAAAGTCTCTATTGGGAGCTTGTGCTTTTATCAGAAAACCTTCAACTCTCTTCTCATCTATATAGAAGTTTAGCATTTATGAAAGTGGAGTCGTTGAGGCGACTCTTTAAAACTTTACCGTTGCTCGGATATGCTATAATGACGATTGCTTTAATTACATATCAACTTGTTACGCTTTTCGATTTAAATTCATTTGTTTCTGACATTTTCAGATATGATTTAATGTAATTATACGTATATAAATGTAGAATATAAAAGTTAATTTCGTTTCTAATTTCTAATTTAGGTATTTAATGGAATTCTATTAAGTTATAGAAACGAATGCCTTACCTGTTAAAGTAAAATGTAATACTTTAATGCTCTTTCAATTTCAGGAAACAATTTAAATTGAACAAAATACTTTTTAATTAAATCAAAATTATGAATTTGTAAACTTTCAAATATGAATTAAAGTATTGGTAACGCAGAGGCCGCGGTGGTGGAGTGAGTAGAGTGATCAGGCATATGCTCGCTACCCGCACGACTATGGGTTCGAAATATAATATCTAAGAAGTGAGTTAAGTTTTCAATACTAATGCGTCGTTTGTTACATCGAAAGTGAGTAGTGGAACGGTTTGAGCTTTCCCACTCATCAATGTACGTAACGAGAGCTGAAGATAATTCACGTTAATTGAAACACGGACCGGAAAGGACACTCTTCAAATATTAACCGAGAGACTAAAATAGATTAGATTTAGGATAAATAGTCTCACGTCCTTTCATTATGATCAAGTTAATAATCAAGTGCGGAGCCAACGTCGAATTGTATTCAAGCAACGACACATATAAACCTAAATGATGATTGTTTTGACGACTATAACGACAAATTCAATCATATTAACTTCGGACAATATTTATTTATTTTCATTTTAGTTCCTGACCGAGAGAACGAGAAGGATTGTCAATATAATAGCAGCATCAATGCATTTTGGTCGCACTATTAGACAATTGGCACAAAGGGCAAAAATTTAATATTATCAAAATGGATTCTAATAATAATAAATATAGTGTTTCAATATACATCTATCAGTAATATTCAGATTCAATGGATGATGCTCGAATGAACAAGTGCACGAACGAAACGAACAAATTTGCGACGCTTGCATGCACCTCAACAACATATTCCGACACAATCGATAATACTCGAAATATTCCGCGTCGTGTTGTGTACATGCACACAATTTCCAATATGTCGACATTAAAAGAGTGCTATACGAAATAAATAATTTGTTTTCAAACGATTCGTTTATGATTTTACGAAAAACGGAAAAACTCATTTCATTTATTCTCTTTGACGAAATACGAATTGACGAATGAAAATTAAAATAGGTCGACCTTTGTGCAAATGAAATATTTAATAAAAAAAAAAACTGATACGGATGATTAAGATTGCTGTCCTGTCAAAAGTTGAATTTCTTATTATTACATGCTAGTTTAGAATTGTTTAGAATTAGAGACAATAAACCGGAGACAAGAACAATTGAAATTGCAATTATCATTAAACATGTAAGGAGAATAATGTTTGAACTGAACGAAACCATTGACGAGAACGTTCTTGTTGTTCTACGTAAAGATCTAGGCTCCCTCTTTCTGTTCGAGTCGCAAATTATAATAGAATTATAAAACGAAACGGGAATTAAACAGCCAGAGAGAACGTGCAGCAATGAGGTTCACAGTCATCGTTCTCCTAGTCCTCATTCTTCCTTAATTTAGTAATGGATTTACAAAGTGTTACAAAACATAATATTTCAATAACATGAATTATTTCGATCAGCATTTAGCAAGGATATGCTAGAGGTATGGGCCTTGTGAATTTAAATTTATATTTCTAAGTGTTGCTATTATTTTTGTATCACTTTGTATATAGAGTTCTATTCCGTGGCTTGCGACAACGTTCAATTGTGAATTGTGACTGACTAGCGCACAGCGAACGTTTAATTTATCTCAAACAGGCCCGTAAGACGCCCGCCGAGCATACACCACGACATGAACGAAGAAATAAACCGAAAGGTTCTTGTTGGTTGCTATTTAACTGTAACAATAAGAACAACAACAAAACAACTATACTGCCATAAAGTCGGCGAGTCAACGGGAACAGAGCGGTGTTCGTCAAACAACGAAGAATGAAGCAACATTTCGACCGGCATTCAAACGACGACGACAACAATTTTGGCCCTATATTCTTGAAATATGAATGCTGTTGTCGGTAGGTAGGGTTTTAACTCCCTAGCGCTTATACATAATGAACACACATTCAAAATTACATTTCACTTTTAAACGTATCAGGATTTTACAGCTATTATCTAAATAATGAGTCAAACGAGTCAAACGATTCAGCCCTATTAATGAGTAAATCAAAAACATTTTGACGAAAAAAACGAAACAAATCATATAATTTCATATTAAAAAAAAAACTGTTCACATTCAAATTGAAAATTGATTAATAACTCGTCAATGGAACGTCCACAAAACCAGGAATATGAAAAGAACTCAAATATGCAGTTATTATTAGCAATGCATTAAATTGATGAAATATGTATTGAATCGTTATTGGAATACTCGTATATATTATATTCATCTACATTTTTACATATTTATTTTTATTGCGAAAGTGGATGATTTTTTTTGTTTCGTTGTGTCTTCATGCATGCGTACCTACTATAAATTTATGAAATATTTCCACGTTTGCATTTAACTCAATTGCCCTACTCAAAACGGAATAAAAGACCGACGGACAGCACAGCAAAACAGCTAAAAACTGTCCAGTTGGTGCATTTGTTTTTTTATTTGCCATTAAAATAAAAACCGCGAGAAAATAGCAATGACATTAGGCCTTAGACATTTGTGGCTTGGACAAGTTAGAATGTGTTCCCTCTAAATAACAAAAAAAATCTTGAAAGGCCCACACTATAGCCAACCCTTCTCTCTCTATTGTCGAATAACGCGTCTCAATGCAATTTCCAAAAAGTAAGAAGGTGCTACTTTTAATAATATGGATTATAGGAAAATGGGACAAGTTACAATACCTTGAGGGAGTTTTCTAGTTTAATATGTTTTTGTTTTGCATTTCAATTCGTGGTTATATTTGTCACTAACCCGCATTCACTTGGGAAAATAGCCAAACAGAGAAAAACCTGCAATCAATTTTACATATTCTACACCACAAACAATAATTTTTTTTGCCCAATTCTATAAATGTTTAAAATTTAATACATAGTGTAAATGCCTACGAACTGGTGGATTGAATAATAGTTTCAAATATGCAAAAGTAGAAATAAAACAATATTTACCAGTTCTAAAAGCAATTCTAAACGACGATGAACGATTTTTGTCGTTAATTTTTTATTATATTGAAAGCAATATTTCATGTTACAGTATTTTAAATAAATTAATAACTCATACAAAAATTTTGAATTCATCAAATAAAAAAATTCAATATTTTTGTTCTAATGAGTTAGCTTTTTCTCTAGGTCAGTTCATTTATCCAAGATTATTAATTCAGTGCTTAATTGGGACGACACGAACACAAGATGAGATAATTCAATTAAAAAAAAAAGTGAGACCGTGAAGTGAGATGTCCAAAGTACGTGATCGGATTTCATTCAGTACCAATGTTCCAAAACGAATAAAAACTCCTCTCGGAACCAGAGCCGTATTTAGTATTTAATAATAAACTTGCAAAGCAGAGGAAAAAGCAATTGATGATTTTCGTACAGTGCAATTCTGGTTATAAAACTCAGACCGAATGAATTTTGCTGCACAAAAAACTCGATCGAAAAAAAGCAGGCATCGACGTACATTCAATAACGCCAATAACGCGTAATAAAGTTGAACCAATTCGTTTTGTAATTTGTTATAGCTTTTCGTACACAGTGTGCTTATTTAATACTCTGTACGTAGCGTATGTATAAGTTCCCCTTTTGTGTGCTGTTTTTGTACAGACGGACGACGAATCAATCGTGTCGATATTTTTCGGTAAAGTACAAGAGAAAGAGTATGCCATTTTTTCATGCTGAAAATGTTCGAACATATGAGCAACGACGAAAATTGTTGGAGATGTAAGCATGACAAAGACCGACATGGCTAATATAAGGTAACTTGTAGCTTTTACGTTTGCGGATGGATTGGCAAAACCGGAAAATAAATTAATGCACGTCTTTGGTCTAGACTCGAATTAGGAGAGTTGATGTCGTCGTAATTCCTACATATTTTTCTTAGCTGCTTCGTGGAGCTACGAGAACTTTTCGGGAGCATTTCGGGTTGTTCCCATCTCCCATCCCAGTGCAATCGCAGTGACATATGAGGGTGCACGGCCACGGGTATTACTCACGAACATTATTTATCATATTTTAATCCAGCCCGGCAGTCAGTTAGGAACTCAACTGAGTATAAAATGAACAAGAACACCGACTAAGAACTAAAAAGAGAAAATGTGAGAATATAGAATGGAGTAACCTGCTAGATATGTTTTTACATTATAGGGTTGATTAACTTTGTGTATTAGTGTACAGTGTTCAAAATGATTTATTATTGCGAAATATTTTAAGTAAAATAATCCAAGGTCATTAATTATTTGACGCTTATATTAACTTGTCATTAATACTTAGGTGTACGATAACGACAGCTTTCTACGTTCTGTGGTGTCACCTATGTTCTAAGTAAGGTACTAAGGCTCTCCTAACTATGATTGAACTTCACATAGGTAAGTTCGTTTAATCATAAATTAATAAACAAACTGTTGTTTCAACGCATTGATTAGTCTGTAGTCTGTAGAGCATTTATGAAGGTCCGGTAGCTATCTTCATTATGTTGACATTTGAGATTACTCATGAAGTAAGTGTTGCCAACTATTAATTGATTTTTATTAATGAAATGTGATGGCGCTATTGTCCCATCTGCGGGTACGTAATTATGCACGCATCTCAAACTGACATACCCGCACATTTATCAAAGAAAAAGTGTAATAGAAACTATTATAAGTATATCAAATACATCATATTGGAAAGACAATTAAATGCTATACTCGAATAAGCACGATTTAATCTGGAATCGTAAACGGTGAACCACAGAAATCCCGCTCAGCTCAATCCAAAGGTAGATTTTCATTTTGCTGACCATCAATTTTACATGCTTGCATACGTTTTCTAATCCAAACAAATCTACTTTTAACACAATATTGCAATTGACGAGGGTTTTTTTAGCCCTATTAATCCCATGTCTTTCAGTTTCGGAGAGTTTGTTGATGCTGAACGTTATAATCGTTATATAGTTTATATGTTAGGGGCGTTGTTCGTTGTGCTCTTCTCGCCAAATTGATTCGATTTAATGCATAATTTGATTTAGTGGATTAATCACCTGGCTAGGTCACCCAAGCCTCGATTATATTTACTACCCTATGGTGGTTCACGGTGTTCAGCGATGCTACGCTGTGAGGTGCTGCGGGAGCTACATTGTGTGGGAAGCGAAATTGCTGTCGCGTCGCGACGCTCGACATCGATAGACGCACTATAGTGCTTATGAATTTATAGGGTTTAATTACGATAAGCGCTCACTCTATTCCACTCATATCCTTCTATTAGTTACAACAAGCGTTAGTCACTGGCGTCGTCTAGCAATATTCAAGCTTCAACCTTGTTGCAGACGTGCATACACGCATACCGTAGCGTCATCAACAAAAAGGTATGTGTATGATAAAATCAAGACCTCCGTCACATGAATAACGTAAAATTGAAAAGCGACTGGTTCTGATAATAGAACACGTGCTTTGGCGATGTCTCTACAACAATAATTCGAATCTTGTGGCTTCATATGAATGCCGTGCTTTGGTGATTTATATTCGCGCGGCTTTTACACATTTTTTTGGTAATAAAAACGGCGACGCATAACCAGCAGGAGGCGCTACATTGGTTTTTCAGAGTTTTCACAATTTATCCACTGCATGCAAGTCTTCCGATTACGTACAGGGTGTTAGGGAGGAATCTAGGCCCATTCGGACAGATGTCAAGAAAGTTCAGTTAATTTATATTATTTCGAATCTGAATTTTGCTAAATTTTAAATTTCTATCTAAACGAAAAATAGTAAATTTTAAATCTGTCAATCTATAAAGTTTTGCATTGAAACACTTGGTTTATGAGCTGCGCGTATAAAGTTTGAGAAAGTTGAAAGCAGGTCCTTCGTGTAGTCCTCAAGGCTAGACATTAGTCCACGTCGGTCCGTCCCGGCACGTCCTTAATCAAAACCATCGCTATTAATCAATTCACAAACTTTGCCCACTGTTCGGTCTCTACCCATCTTTCCATCTATCCGCACATCTTTTCCCTTATTCCATCTCATACCTATTACTCCCAGCACATCTTCTGCTTTTCACCTAAATTGCAGCACACTGGGCGAAGTCTTGTATGTGTTCAATGCAAGTCAGAAACATGGAAAGCATCAAAAACCCTGCTAACTTTCCAGTTACACTGCGCCTGGGACAACTAGGATAGCCATCATGTAGGCGTTCGCCGACGACATTATTTTTCCTCTTACAACAACTCCATTAGTCCTTATGCGTCATTTCCCAAGATTTCAACGTGCTCAATGTTTCTAACCGTTGCATTGCAATTGCTGATGGATGGGGGACACCTGAACACCATCAACGCTTGCAAATTCAATGGACACTTAAGACTCGGAAGTAAAGCCAAGTCAATGACTCGTTTTTCCTTAGAATATGCAAAATTGAATGCTCATAAAAAATACACAGAAACGGGAAAAGCGGCAAATTTTCAATGAATTGGAAAAATAAAATAACAAGATTTGAAAAAATTGATTCTGCCAACAAAAGTACTAAGTGTAATAAAATATTTTCTGTAAAGTTTAACTTTGGCATAAAACGATCAGAACTTCTATATATCTGCGTATATTTATTCAGTGATTAAATATTGTTTTGAGAACTAATAACTAATTCTGCAAAATGCATAAAGTCAGAACTGTGGAAAACGAGAAATATAGAACTAATGAATGAATAAGCGTTCCGTTTTCGTCCCCAGACCAGGAGCCGCAGTTCCACTCTTCGTGTTAGTATAGAAATTTAGTTTTCAATTAGCTTTTAAGTAAAGTTTCGCCAAATGGAGCGCATTGGCGAATGGCAGTTAATACGAACCATTTTGCCGTGCAGACGCACAACAAACAAGCAAGAACCACCCGCCACTTTAATTTCCAACGCGCAGCGAAATAACGCATTGTGCTTGAGAGCATAGAATTACCTATGAAGTGGTTAGTAAAATCGTTAGTGAATTTATGAATGTTGGTTTATGAGTAAATAGTTGAAGTTGGTAGCGGAGGTGTGAGGTGGATGAAAGAGTGGTATAGGTAGGTAGTATACATAGGTAAGTTTGGCGTTGTGGCAGAAGTTTTGATAAACTAACAATGTTGTTTGTTTGTTTGTTTGCGAAATCAATTGAATCATATTAATTCTGTTTGCCGTTTCGCGGCGACAACGTGTGTATCTGTGATACCTTGTATTTATAGATAATACGTAGTAGTATAAATATAGATACAATTATTGCCGGTATATGAATGTTTCGATGTTGTAATTAACTTTCCATTCTAATTACCTACATTTCATTGTATCGGTACAAATAGAACATGCACAGAATTAATTGTCACAACTTGTTCGAATAGGTATTTCAGATATCAATTTCAAAAACTCTAATTTTACAATTTAAGCCTAATTTTTTTTCGGTAGGTGAGAGAATCTTGCATGTGATAACTATGTCAAACGCTTACTGCCAGGAGGCGCCTCTGCCGTAGAAAGGGGAGGACCTAAAATACAAAAAGCAAGCAACCGATAGAATTCACAATTGAAAAAAATAAAGAAAAACAATGTTGCGGTGTGGGTAATAACGACATTGGAATCAGGATGAGACTGATTTAATAATAACTCTAACCTTACATTTTAAGCGGAATAATATACTAGTTACTTCTTCTTTGATTTTATAATCTTGATGTCAACTATCAATCTACAGCCTTAACACGTCGATTCAACACCAATTCTAAAATTAATTTCCATCTGAGCTTTACAAATTCTCTGGAAGAGTATTACTCTGTAAACCAGGAGAAACGGCCATACGGACAAGTACCGATCTTCTAACCTCGTTCATTCGTTTGCTCTGCTCTGCTTGGTGTTCGCAAGCATTCGAATATTTAAACCTGGACGTCACATAAATTCAAAGAGCTTAAGGTCTTCACGTTTCTGAATCATATAGTTTTCGGCACCGATGGTTGGAGACGCTGCTTTTGCAACCGGCATTGCATGGGAAAGTAATGTTCATCCGAGAGCTATGCAAGGCAACGGCTTGCATTGCATTCTCGTCCTGACCTGCAAAGAGACGAAAGAGAGGAAGGTGGGAATTGAATAAAACCGTAATTTAGGTAAACGTTAGCAATCGGTCGGTGGTGCGTCGCTGATAAAACTTTTCAATTATTTCAGCGGTTTTTAAGCCCCACGGAAGGGCTCACGCTCACCCCAATTCCCATGGCAACGTCAATATATGTGGAAGTGTGCACCTTTTGTTGAAATTTACATTTTTACGAAATTCACCATCATCAATGGCAATATATAAAGAATTTGCAATATTGGGGATGCGAGTATAATATCAATTTCGATGCTTTTTCATGTGCTGTTTCAGAGAAAAAAGTTCAAAGTTATTAGCCGTAAATGGAGTTACACATGTTGACAGCATAGTCGGCACATGTTGCCTCGACCTGTGCAAAGCTACTTTTCAAAAAGTTTCGCTTTCTTTCTTTTCTCTTCGTTATTTCTTTTTGGCGTTGCTTAAACTGAGTCTTCCCGAAACTAAAATATTATAAAATAATGTGTCCATAATAAATTATACGCGATGGTGAAGTTTACGTAGCGAGACGTTAGTCGAGCTGACTAATCGCCCGAGCATATAATAGCGCATATGCGCGAATGGTTTTACTTGGTCGTCGCGGATAAACATTTTTAATCCGATTTTGTTTAAATTGCTTCTAACGTGTTGTTAAATTTGTCGATTATCTTGGGACAGCTCTTCCAGAACACTTCGTAAGTAATTTTGTTAAATGTGTTCACGTGCTTTACTTTGCTCAGTGTCTCAAAATCGTCTTTGTGCACAAGTGTGTGTCGATTGAATGTGCGAGCTTGCGGCGCGGCGCGTTTTTGGTAACTTATCCCTAATGACTTTTTTGGATATAGGAATTTGCTGAGCTGCTGCTGCTCCTTCGGGAATCGAATCTACATTGGACTAAATGTACCACGTATTGGCTAACTCGACTAAGGTACTCCTTACCTCCTCACGAATCTATCTAACCCTTCAAAAACCGCAACACTACTACGCAACTGGGGAACTAGACAAAGTATGATGAAAAGTAGCATATATTGGAAGCTGACTGTATTGAGCTGGAGGGATCTATACTCTATAGGTATAGGGCTTCCAATAGTTTCGCTAAAGTATTTAGGACGTAATCTAATAAATACAGGGATACCTAAAGGAATTTTACGAACTTCTCATTAGACAACACGAATACCGGTAGATATCCGAGAGAAGATCATATACGCATAGTTTACTAGTTTACAACAATAGGTACAACAGACTGTTTGAAACATCAAACATTCCAGTAATATTAGTATTAGAAACCTAGAAAGACAATAGAAGATGTCTGAATCGTATAACTGAATTAGTTATTTTCACAAGAAGTTACGTTAAGAAAGGCTTATCAGCGAGTTGAGAACCCTAACTTTCGCGCTCTGACAATCATAATTTAGAGATAATATAACAATTTAAATCACGAAAGTCAATGGCAAACAGTCCAACAATCTTACAAAGTATGCAACCCAATCAACAATTGTTAGTAAAACCATAGGACATAGTAGGAGAAAGAAGGAGATCTACTGAAGTGTTACTTTATGGATATAATGCAACCCTTAATTTAATATTCAGTCTTAAACCGCCAACATTCTACTTCCATCCAAGATCTTCTTATACATCACAATTTTCAGCCGGAAATTTTAAGGACGGTTCAGAAGAGGCTCTCTAATTAAGGCTTAGTAGCGAAAGAGTATTCTCTAATCCTGGGGACGACTCGAACTCACATTCACACAAATTTATTTGGCCAGATTAACATACAGGATGTCTCAACAAAAACGGAAGATACTACCGTTCCATTTTAATTGGGACAAAGGTTGGAAACCAAGAATGCAAATGCTTGTAACACGCTAAATCTTATGTTCCGTTTTATTTGAGACACCCTGTATAACAAAGGCGAAGGACTTAATTTATATAAGTCTGTGGTGGAAAGCATTTATATTGTAATGTGTAGTTTGATGTTGGTTGGATTGGTAAATTTAATCAGAAATTTTGAGTCTATATGAACCATTTCACAAAGGCCATTCTACAAGCAATATGTAAACGTAAGTACCGTTCAACTTACTCGTACATACTACCGGGTGGTTATAAAGATAATAAAACGCGAATTGTTAATGTGTTACAAAATGGTCTAATTAAGTTTACGATTATTACCAACTTTGTCATAACATAAATATAGGTAGGTACGTCTGGCTGGATGAAGGAAATTGAGAATTGGATGGATAAAGGATGAAGAAACTTACTTGGAAGGATGGAAAATTGAGAGAATGGAAGGAAATAAAGTTAAGAAAGGTTCGAACGACATAAAGCTACTAAGAGTTATCAAGGTAAGGAAGACAACTAAGCAAAAGCAACCGAAATACGAAAATGATGGCAATGTTCATGAGATCATAGAGAGAGTAATACAATATAGTAAGAAACATTTCAGGATATCAAGATGTAAAGTTGTAACCATAAAAGGAAGAAGGAAGTAAATAAGGACCCTTTGCATAATCCTAAAATGAGCTTGAAATTGACAATTAACTCATTAATAGCTAACATGTTGTAAAAATGAAACAGGATCAAAATTAAATAATATTTATTTTGTCATTTTTTGTCCTTTATTGAGTTATTTCTGTTAGTTTACATTGTTTTGTTTAAGTTTTATCGAATTGTGTTTTATGTGTTTGAAGTTGTAAAAGTTGAGGTCGTACCGGCTTCTGAAATTCTGGTAGTCGCGAAGCAAATAGTTTTAATTAACAAACTTGAGTAATTATTATTCCTGTCACGACTTTAAATTCCTCATCAACTGTGTTTCTCTAGATGTTGTTGTCAACTTTTAGTTAGAGGTAGTAATGCGCTTTTGGTTTCTGATTTTGGGACAGAATTTATCTCTTTCACCATTTGATCATCAACTTTGAACAACCGGGAGGTATATCAACATCAACAAAGAGACAAACAAAACTACAATATAAAGTAAACTAAAGGACGAAGCCGATGAAGGAGCTAGTGCGTATTTGAGTTAAGGGTCAACCTTTTCCTTTTGTTTCGTTTTTGCAAAAAGTTAAAAGCAAATTGACCATCAGTTGAGTTGGGATAATTGAAAGTAAGCACTAATTGTTTTTAACTGCGTCCTTTTTCGGGTTGTTAAATATACTGGGTAATTTAATAAATGCTACATAATTTAACGGCCATCAGAAGATAATAAAACTTTGTTCCAAATTGTGACGCTTATTTTTGAAAGTATTGAAAATTTTCAAATATAGATAGAACTTTATATACCTCATATCCACATCATCTTTTAGCATTTTGAAAGTGTTGAGGTTACTTCCATTCAGAATATACTGGAGAGAGAGGCACGGACACAACTTGGGATCGCAGACTCTGGCATTTTTGGTTTGTGTGCAAAAGCAAAAAGCTAAAAGGCTGGGAAAATGCTGAGGAAGCAATCGTCGAAAATCCCCAATGGAACTCGGAACGGGGGGAATGATGAGACCTAGAACCACTACAACTACGAACTACGACGACGACTATAGAAGGCCTTACTCTTTACTCTTTGGACCCCAATGAAGGTATCCGTATAAATTCGACTTCCTTACAAATATCGCACGAGGCCACATCGTCGTCTTCATCCTCCAACTCCTCTCAAACTACACTTCTTCTTGCAACTACTTCCTATATTCCCGTACGATATACTTCGGCAAAGGATATTTCTGCATTGGCTTGACTTGACTTACGGATTGCTATGTAATTTCAGTTCGTTCTTCCAATACCAATTTTCTTGCTTTATCTGCCTTCTTACGCTTCGATTTTACGATCGGAAAATGTACGATCATTTACTAACCTACCAAAATAACTTCGTATTTCAAATATCATATAGTAACGACCATTGGGTTGGTGGTGGTTGAGGTTGAGTATGGGGGTACTGCTGGGGGGGTCGAATTCAATTTGTTAGAGAGACAAACTGTTTATATTGTTTCCGGACCGGTATTTTATGCGCTCACTTAGAACCAACCGACCGATAGCGCGCCGCGCTTACTACCAACCCCATCCACCGCCGTTCGCATTTTGCCGCAACGACTTTCTTTCGATCTCTATTGCACATTCTTTACTCGGGATATGAGAATGTACTATATACGTTGCGTTTTACTCGCGTCGTATCGTTTCCTTTACCATTCAGACAATTCATATTGATATAAAGTGAGTAATCGAATATTGCTCGGATTACATTTACATTTTCATATTTTAAACTTTTATCTTCGAGAATATACTTCCACACTACAGTAGCAAATATAATTCAATACGTGTACCATTTCACTTCATCTATATCATCCCCATCAACTTTATTAATATTAAATTTCTTGAAAAAATGGAATATTTTCAAAACGGAAAAGTGATGAGAGTATTTTCCTGTTAACTTAATGTCTTAGAAACCTGTTTATAGATGACCCGAATTGTTTAATGTTGCAAATGAACGCAAGGGCATAGCTTCTGGATGCGGAATTCATGATGGTTCCGATATTGAATCACTAGGGTGTTGTTCAGAGTGGAAAGGACGCCTGGATGAAAAATACTAGCTTGTCTTCTTGTGTTTGCTTAAAAATGGGTTTTGTCTGCACGCCGAACTGGAAAAGCATGTCAGCATCACATGAAAGGTCTATTGAGATTGTCGTAGGTCAGAGGACTATATTGGGGTGCACGATGCAGTTCTAGCCTTTCACAAACATTGCAATGTTGGAGTAGGATACGATAGAATAAAGAATAAAAAAAAAATTGCGAATTGGTCAATTTGTTACTGAATTTAAGTAATAAACAATGTCAATTGGGATGTTTCAAACAAAATATCAGACTCAGATGAGTTATTAACATTGAAGTAATTTTCGTTATGAAAAATTCCTGCAACATTGTGTTCATTTGAATTTCCGGTAGAAAAATCAGCAAACGAATCTTTAACGGCAACTTCGATTTTGATCGCTTGATAATAATGCCCTTTTCTGAACTTGTGTTTGTGGGAGGTGTTAACAAGCACTCGTAACGTAAGAATATAATTATATTTGAATAAAATAGAAGTCAAAGTAAAAAATATCTTGTACTCGAGGACGACGAATGAGATGAAATGATGTTAACGACCATTATTTCTAGCTATAACAGAATTGTACTTTTTTCGCAACAATGAGTCGATTGTTATCATGACCAATTAACTTTTGTATTGCACCATCCGGTGCAATTCATCATAATTCATCATAATAATGGAAAGCTGCAGCCGAGCTTGTCGAAAAGGATTTCCTGAACATGTGGAAGGTTCCTCAAATTGAAACACCAGAAAGTCAGATACGTCGGGTAATAAGCAAACATTGGTCCTTCGATTAACAGTGACCCTTCAGTTAGAAAAGGAACATGAAGCACCTAAGAATTTGAAAAAGAAAACCGCTACAACGGTTACGTGCGATTCGAAGATGTTCAAGGTCGCGAACATAGAAACTATTGTTATCAAAATTCCGCCAGGTTGACGTTCCGCGACAACAATAACGTCGTCTTGTGGGTTCGAGGCCGAAACGTGTGCCAAGAGACTACTATGCGACTACTATAAAGATGTTTTGATTCATTAAGCAAGGAAGTCATAAAATTGGAAATGTACATACCTACACACTTTATTTAGTACGTCTCTGCACTATTTTAGATTTATTCAGCAGTTGCTCTTCGGCAATACCGGGTGATCTCATTGGAACGATTGGAAATATTGGAAATTTAAAGGTCTAAAGTGTTTTTCACTTACATACCGCTTTACCTAATATTCATCTGTTCAAACGTGTGACTTTCCAAATTCAACCAGTACCGGTATCACATAGTTAAGTGCTCTTTTAGTGCTTCCCATTTGGAGAGTTTTCGGGTGTTAAAAGTGAGAAATATACGTTTGCAACAAGAGGACAATAGATGTGGTAATTAAGATAGTAGTTCAGTGCCAGTTCAAGAACAAACAGTATTTGAGAAGTTCGTAGTTGAAAAGTTAGTGTTACTGTATTCGCATTCACACATTACGAAAATGTGTAAATTCTGAATGCGTTTCTTATAGTTTCTTATAGTTCTTGAATGTGTTCTTGGAAGATACTTCCTCGTATACGCAAGAGTACGAAGAAGAAAAAGATACGTAGAGGGGAAGTAGTGTTTATTGTACTTTTGCTGATCTCAATCTACAGGATGTACGGGAACATAAAAGCAAATGTAGGTAATTCCGGCAAATTTAATTAAGAACAACCAGTTTTTCTTTGCAAATTTGAATTTTGTATTTTGTCACCCTGTATCCTGTGTGTTTTACAGGATTGTTTGTGTTTGTGTACATCTTGTGTGTAGGTAATGTGTTTTGGAGTTTAGTTCAAAGTTACGCGTCCCACATCGACGCTTGTTGAAAACGATGGAAAGTATAGCCAGTTTAAAATTCGACCCTTCAACATATCCTTATTCCGCTCGCGCTACACAACGAATGAACAATGAACAAACGATATGCTTTCGTCCTTTCTTCGTAGTCGACACGTTAGGTTACGACGCGATGGTAAGAGGGGTGCAACTCTTGCTTATTTTTATTTCACACTAGGGTGCAACTCCCGACCGCGAAATTGAATTATTACGCGACGTTATTATTTGGATGACGTGCATGGAGGATAATACCGTGCAAAAGTGTTGCTTTTAGACCTTTCAATTTTATGCTAAAAATCAAAATTTTGGAAAATCTATAATAAATATTAATTAATATACAAAAATAATTCCAAAAAACAGCCATTTCATGCTCAAATGGTGGAAACTTCTATTTTTATTTATTTTCCTTTCTTTTAGAATATATTAATATCATTCATTTTGTTGTCTAGTATTAAGGCGTATGTCATATCACATCGCACTTGAAAGGAAGGACTTGAAGCAAAAATATAATAATATTAATAATGCTTTATACTCGACAAGGACGACTTTTACGACGATTTTAATACTGCGTTATTCCAAAGTTAAAAGGGCAAACATAAACTTTTTTCTTGCCCTTTCGGCACCCAACGTCATCCTTAAGTCCTCGAGCATTTTAGATGTCGCTTGTAGCTTTATTTCCTCGCTGGTATAAGCATACGCATATGCAAATATATACAGGGTGTGTATAAATTCGTGAAACAGCTTCTGGTAGTGTTCTTCTTTCGACAATTCTGAAGAGAAAATCTTGATACGAAAATATTGGATTGGCCTTCATAAGCCTTCAGGAGCCATTAAAAGAAACGGTACATATTGCAACGTTGTATTGGAGGAGTATGACTTCCCAAGCATAATAAACTTCGTAACTAATGATGATCAAGCAAAACAGTAAATGTCAAAAAGTTAAATCACGAATAAACGAAAAGCCGATTACGTAGATGCCAAAGCGTTTTCTCTTAAGAAATTGGGTTTCAGAGATGTTAAAAACTGCGGGTTTTTTTTTTAAATAAGCCATACTTGTACGGATTCGAAACTTCATAAATGTCTCGACTTTTCTTAATGAAAGCATTGTATGCAATAATTTTCGAGGAAATTACTAATTTTTTTGAAGAAATTCGCAACTTAAATGACCTCGTAAGTCCAAACGAAGGCCAATCCAAATTCTTTTTATTAAGATTTTCCGTTCAGAATTGTCCAAAGAAGAACACTACCAGAAGCTGTTTCACGAATTTATACACACCTTGTATATTTAGAAACAGATTCACCTATGTGCATGCGACACTCGTTTGCCTGATTAATCTCATCTATTCGAACCACACCAAATTGCGTCGTAAAATAGAAATTTATGAATGACTGGAACATACCTAACAAGGAAGAATATGTAAAAAGGTAGAAATCATTTTAGGTTTTATGCGGTTTAGTAACCCTTTTGTCTTTAGGCGAAATTGATGCAATAAAAGACAAATGGAAAAAAATTCCATTTTCACAATAGTAAAATGCTAATAAAATTGTTATCATAAGAACAAATCTAGAATGAATTGAAATCTGAATTTTCATATTTTGTTTAGTTAGCCGATATTTTGTCCTCCTTCATATTTATTAGGATATTTATCTTTGATCCCGAAAAAGTTGCCTATTTTAATACAAATTACTTATTTATCATACAATCAAACGAACTTATCTAAGTGAAGTTCGAAAGCACCGAAAACAGGAATGATTGATAGATTGATGAAACCAGCTACCTATGATTTTCTCTCTCTAAAGTGGTGACACCTAACTGGATAAACGGGGTATTACATGTTTAATCAGGGAGGACGAGGCGCGAAATATAATTATTAACCTTCAGCCACATCATCAAGACAACATTATAAATCCCAAACTTATATATCCTTATGTATAATTTTACGAGCCATGAAATTATACGTAAGCCGCGTTAACCGAAAAAAGTTTGGGAACCGCAATGGAATATAGAATTGATGGATGGATGTTCACTGCGCCTATTTGTGTTCAGAATAGCTTGGAGTATAATTAATATATGCCTCGAGTATTTGCCACAAATTCATGATGTGGTGCGATTGTTTGTTCTACAACAATATTATAAGCTGATATGCACAGTTAATTTTATCGACTTGATACAAGGGCGAAACTAATTCACTTTATCATTCAACTAAGCTCCCAAATTGCAATTAATATCAAATCAGACATGATTTTGAACGAAAGCATTATTTTGAAACAGATTATCTAAGTATATTAAGCAATTTTAGTAAAGTAAAATTTTATAACTTTCTACCTGAATAAACTATGAAAATTATTAGGGAAGCAATATTAAATTTTTTATTATGAATTTCTTGCGCAAAAGAATGTAAAACATAAAACTCACACATGACTCAATATTTATTATCATTATGCATTAAGGCATAAACATGTAAATGAAAAATATTAAAGAATATACAGGGTGAATCAGTTGTTATCAAAACACTTAATTATTTTCTTCAAAATAACAAAGTCTTGAATTCTTTGGTCCTTTTTTGTAGCAAAGAAAGTTAAGAATAATAAATGAGATAATTGCCTCGATGACGCTTATACCTCGCAAGCGTATATTTTAATGAAAGAAATACGGCGCCATCCCCAGACATGTTTCGGTCTTGTTCGACCTCATCAGTGTCGCGAAGGATATTAGATAGATTTAATCACGGATTATTTTTCTATATTTAATTTATCCTCGTGAGAATAAATATGAAGTCCAATAAGACCGAAACAAGTCTGTGGATAACGCCGTTGATCGAGATGCAGAGCTGGAAAGTCGTATATACGCTTGCAAATTGTCTTGGCGTTTTACTTAGTTTGATGAAATTTATTTGGAACACCCTGAGTTTTGAGTCTACATTTGATAATACTGCTTGGCATCGTTTCCATGCCTCAAGGATTCCGTCTTATAAAGGATTTGTTATTTACGATACGGTACTTATAGCACTATATGCTATTGCCATTGCATATAGACAAGCGAAATATGTCTGCTTATTCTATGCATATTTGCATGTGCGGCAGCAACGCCAACGGCGTTAGTTTTATAATGTTGTAAATATTACTCCTCACAAGTACTCCGAACTCGGATATTCACCAAAATACGAATAAACCAAGGCAATATGAACGAAATGCCATATACAGAAAACGATTCAGTCGTTTCACCCGTCACAACGGAAGATAAAAATTATTTAAAAACCTTTTCGGTCGAATAAAATATAAATATTGCACTTTCATTTCAGTATTAGAATACCATGACTGCGTATACAATTCTCTCAGTAGTTTTAGCTTTAGTTTCTTCATAAATATGTTCGACTCAGGACATTTTCGAATTTTCCTTCTTTATCTATAATTCTTTCACAGTACCCTGTCTACTGTGCAATATCTGGTTTGGATTTGTTTTGGTATATTTTGTATGCATTTATGTGTCCTGGAAACCATATTGTTGTTGTCTTATATTTGTAGTGGAAGTTGTTGTGTTGCGGCGACGTCCAATTCCGACCGTCGGAGTCGTCGCATACAAGGATGTTGTCGCTTGTTTTTCATTTTTATTTTTTATTTCCTTTTGCCTATTCTTTTTAGTTTTTTTTTTGTACAACTTTCTAGGTATATTTTCTGCGAATACACGGAGAGAACGACGAACGACTCTTGGCCTCGAATAGAAGAGCTAACATATTCCTCACACTCATTTTCATCTAGCTTCAACCAAAGAGTCAGGTCAGATAAAACGCATTTTCTCTGCGGTTGGCGCATCAGCTCTTTTTTATTTTACGTTTCGTTTTTTTATTATTTTCCTCATTTAAATGCTAAATATGTGGGAATGGAACAAAACAACGAAACATGCTCACCTAATATAAATA
Source organism: Liometoxenus newtonarum (assembly GCA_030264535.1). NCBI lineage: Eukaryota > Metazoa > Arthropoda > Insecta > Coleoptera > Staphylinidae > Liometoxenus > Liometoxenus newtonarum. The sequence continues at coordinate 61,597 of JARJEB010031010.1, forward strand.
TGCTTGAATGTGTTTTACTTTTTATTGGTGCATGTTTTTTTTTGATCTTGTTTGTTGTATCTCCGACAATTTCTGGACTGGTGCCAAAATAGTGGAAAGAAATGCATACTGATTAAGAAGCTGCTGTAGAATAGTAATTTTGACCGCAAACAGAATTGGTGTCATTTCAAATGCAAGGCCTACAAATTAATAAATCACGATCCAATTTGATAGACTGATAGAGTAACGGAAGTCAAATCCACAAACCATGAGACAAGAAAATGTAAAAAAACTTTTCAATTTCCAAAACTTGCTTATCTTTGTTCAGTTGACGAGGTACTTTGGAGTCTTGCGGACTGTAGCCTGCAACCAAATAACCAAAGTTGTGATTTACAATAGCACTCCTCCTTCAAGTACAGGTGCATTGTGCATTTGTTGGATTTATTGTGTTGCTTGAGTGATACATGGTAATCACTTGGTACTTGTTGTATATACTAGAACTAGACTATTGTGTGGACTGGAATACTGTCAAGTGTTTGAGGTTTCAGGTGCTTTGGTGCTCATGAACAAACCTTCGAACATTGGAAAGTGCACTTGCAAAAGTGTAGAAAACAAAAAAATATGACTTTAAAGATTTATCGACGTAGTGCACTAGAGCATTTGATTGTTTTTCCCATCAGTACAATTGCATTCTTTATCGAATTTTCAAAAACGTAAACTTATTCAGTGATAGATCGCTTAAGTCTATTACTTTAAAGGTCCCCACGCACCAACGCGATACTGCCGGAGCGGGAGCGGTAGCGGTAGAGGGATCGACGCGGGATCAAGCGGCGGGACATGAGAGTGGTCGCACCGTCCGGTGTGAATACTCTCATATCCCGCCACTTGATCCCGCGTCGATCCCTTTACCGCTCCCGGTACAGCAGTATCGCGTTGGTGCGTGCAGGGACCTCCAATCCCGCGCCGGTCCCGCTACCGCTCCCGCTGCCGCAGTATCGCGTCGGTGTGCTTGGACCTTAAGGTTCATTTTTTAACAATTAGATGCCACAATTCCAACCATTTTCAAAAAATGTCTTTAACATTTGTTGCTTAAGAGTTTTCCGTTGCTGGAAACGGATAGCTTATATTACAAAAGCAATTCTTTAACAAGTTGCTGTTCAAAACCATAAAATAATATATTTCGTAATTCGTATGCGTTTGTTGGTCGCGTGTGGTGCACAACTGTTTTATGCGACGTGTGTGGTTATCAAATGCAGCCGCGCCCGGTTTTCTGTTACAATTTTTCCACCTTACCCTCACCACCCCTTTCACCCTTTATGTATTCCTTCATATTTGCCACGTTTTTCAAGTGAAGCATGTACTTGGCATGTTATACCAAAACCAAACCAACGCACATTAGTACCACTAAAATGACGTAGCAACAAAGTTGTACAAAAATACAATATGACCTGAGAAGGAATTCTTAAATTATTTGAAGTTACTCAAGAATTGAACTTTGGCTGCTGAAAATTACTTTAGATAGTAAAACACGATACATTTCTAAAATTCTAGATGGCGCTTTACATGTGTAGATTCCTGTAATTTTAACTTTCAAAAATTACAGTTATTTATATATTTTAAGTGCCATCTAAATTATTCCAAATGTACTAATAATAGTTTGGTTCATTTATTGTGTGATTATTGAACATATTGTATGAGTATGAGCAACTTATGCAATAACATCCCTTTTTCGCATTGACATCATTGCTCAACGACAACGAGGATGACGTTACCCTGGAGTCGTTTTGTCCTCGGCAGTCCCAGTCATCATTTGTTAATGTTAAACGTATATCAGTCAGCCACGTAATATTTTTCATACGAATTGCGAACATCATTTCCCTTAATTAAGGTGTGTTTGTACGGAGTAGTGTGTCGTCATGTGTTAACCATAACGCGCCCTCGACTGAAAGAGAAACGTTTGTGGATTATGACCAACGCATGTGTTGTTGTCGTTTATGTTAAAAATTTCAGGGCGTTTATTTTTTCTCGGCGTTGAATTATTTTATAATGAATAATTTCAAATCTACGTGTGCATGTTTAATTCGTTGGGGAGAGCACGTGTGAATTGACACACAACTGAACACAAACAAACAGTTTTTTTGAGGGAAAAAAATATTATAAACGAAACGTACAGACATAAAATTCTAACAATCAATTTTAATGACAACCTACCTAAATATATGAAATTGTAAGCAAAAAAATTCCATGTACACACAATTGTGCAAATTAAATTCCCTAGCGTGATTGTAATATACATACTAGGACATCTTGTACACCGACACAGCTGGTTGTTGGTTAGTGCGTGTTTATATATGTTCGTTGGATTAAAACGTTCTGATGGATGGAAATTAATAGTCTACACGTCGTCAGCGTCCTTTTAAATGGTGAAAGCGTCCTGTAGATAATGACTTGTAAATTTATATTTTCATATGATTCATTAACTTTTACAAGAAGTCTTTTTAAAGTGAAAAACAGCTTTGATTGTTGTATGTATGTATATCCTTCGCCAACTCTACCCTTTCGAGTGTGAGACGTTTACGCATGGGTGAGACTTCATGTGTTTTTGCATTTCCATGTTACTACAATTCATCGCATTCGTGATAGGGCCCGTATAGGTACGGGTTAGCATATCGCCGACAACACTTCTCATTCCAGACTACTTTGGATAGACGACTGTTTTCTATGACATGTAACATTGACAGTATACACATCTATTGAACACAGTCGACACAATTCTCTCCGGCTCTGGG
>JARJEB010031015.1:0-11525 GCA_030264535.1 Liometoxenus newtonarum
GTATATACTATAAGAAGGATATGTATTAAATAAAGCGATACGAGTAGTCTTTTAAATTAAAGTACGATTAGTGTGTGTGTGTGTTGGCTACAATACTTCGGTTGACTACCGGAGTGGCGCCCTTCTTTACCTAACATCTATTCCTATTCCTATTCCCATTCCTGACTCAATCTACGATGCGCCGCGTGCTACGAGCTAGTTTGGACAACATCCTGTGACGTAGTTGGTTGGAGTCGACCCTATCAACTTTAAATGTTACAACATCAAAGTAAATGTTACAATGTTACAAAATTAAATTATTATTAAGATTGGCTTAGTAACTCAACCGGTTACCACTTTGGTTGTTGATCGGGGGGTCGTGGGTTCAAATCCCAGAGTCGGAGAAAATTGTGTCGACTGTGTTCAATAGATGTGTATACCGTCAATGTTACATGTCATAGAAACAGTCGTCTATCCTAAGTAGTCTGGAATGAGAAGTTTTATCGGCGATGTGGTACCCTATCACGAATGCGGTGAATTGTAGTAACTGGGAAATGCAAAAACGCAAGAAGTCTCACCCACAACGAAAACGTCTCACACTCGAAAGGGTAGAGTAGGCGAAGGATGTACATTAAGATTTAATATACCTAAAGGTATACTTTAAAACTGAAACAATATTCACTCTTTCATAACGAATAACTACAATCGAGAAAGTGTAAAATTTAATAATGGAAAACAATTTTTAAAAATTTTAAATACTTTTACTTCAAAATAAGCCGCAGTAATTGCACAACTGTTCCCGAAATTAAACTATCGAAAGTCCATTACAAAGCATTCATAATTCAATTCGTCGCGTCACTTATCACAATTCACATTAGTATCTATTTCGGACTGTAATTCGAATTTCGTTGTTCTTTTGGTTTATTTATGTATTCATCCGATATTTCACTGATTTGGATCAGATCAAATCACATCGGAGTCAATTATTTCAGTTTCTGTCCATTAATCTGATCTTTTCCATACGTTGGAGAATTCAGAATAATATAAAAAAATGTGCAAATTTGTAGGAAAATCAAAAATTGGCTTACAATAGCATCTTCACTGATAGTAATCTTGTTGGCTGCGTTGGCTGCCTCTTCATTGGCCAGGGCCGCTTCTCTTGTTTTGAATATGTCGCACGATTTGTTGAATGTTTCTTGTTGATCTCGCGCTTCTTGTAAACGTTTTTCCATTTCTTCCTTATTTGGTGAGAGTGCGTATTTACAGATATCTAAATATAACTTCTCGGTATCATCTGGTTTTCCCCATAATCCTAAAATTATAAATTTCGGATAAATATCGATAAAACTTAAAACTGTTACTGAAATTTTGATAAATTCATGCGCTAATATACAATTTAGGATGGTCCGCTAATTTTGGTTCAGAGTTAGTCTTCTTTTGGGGTTAAGGTTAAGTTATAGCAAAAACCCCAAAACATACTTGGTTTGGTTCGGTTTTGATATTTAACATTTAACTTTACTTTAAGCGTTTTTATTGCAATTTTAAAGTGCTCAAACGAAATCAATTTTCGCAGCCACATTTCAGTATTTGGAACTCAATTTCTTGAAATATGCCACATCCTAGGAAAAAAAGTTGAAAATTGGCGGACCACCCTAAACTGCATATAACCTTTTAAATTTTAATCAGATACAAGTACCTAATTCGTAAGTCCAGTAAACAAGTCCACCAGCAAGTGCTCCCTTAACACCAAATCCCAAGAGACGTCCAAGAGAAGCAAGAAAACCAGTGTTTCGAGCCTTCTTTGTCGGACAAGCACATAATTTTGGGGGGCACATACGTTTCAGATCCGCCCCTGTACATACTTTAATCTTTTTAATATTCGCGTGTTTCAAGGCTAAAATTAGAGTGTCTTTATGAATATTACCTTAATAATTATTAACCAGTGAGTTGAGACAATTACGGGAAATTCGATAACATGTTTTGGGCAAATTCGATTTGAGTATGCAAGGATTGCTCTTATCATAAACGAGGAGATTCTGTTTCTTTACACACTTTGCCCTGCTCTCTTCAGTACTCGGCTTGGTGATACATATTTTCTTCCTGTCCATCACACTTTTAAATATTTAGATAGTTTCAAATTTATAGTCAGTTTGATTACAATTATATACACTTTTATGAATTTACAAAAACATTATTCTAAAATAATGCGAGACCACATACGATCGCATAAAACGTAAATTTTGACATGATTAAAATCCGTTTTTTCGATGACAAATTAATTTTATACTTTCAGGGAACCATAGAAACTCAAAAATAAGTGTTGCATTTATCCTCAAAAAAAAAGAAAAGAACGAAAAATTGTTACGGAAATCGCTAGTTTATTGACAGTCGACTGAATACACACGCAACATCGAGTCGTATAAGATCTCTGTCAATATTGTGCTTCAATCTTGAAGCTAGCAACGGTTCTTCCTGTTTTCCCAACTTGTTTCGTTGTGACTCTACTAAGTGTATGCGAATGTGTGTCCTGTGTCGGAGAAGTGCCAAGTCTCAATGTGGACTTTTTACGTTGCAAATGTCATTGGTGCTCAAGATGCCTTCGAGTATGTGAACGTTTATATTCTCACATGTTGCTGCCGCACTTTTATTATGTATGTCTCAATTTAACGAAAAAAAACATTCACATTTTGCCTTCGGGATGAAGAAAAAAACTTGTTAATTTTATTTCTAGCAGAGTAGAATTCCTAAAAGACGAATTTGAAGTGCACCAAATCGTCGCTTTGAGGAATTATATTCAATTACACAAGTTGGACACTTTGTCGCTTATTATTTCCTGCTTGCTCTCAGACAAATTTTTTCTTTAACTTTTCGTTTCCAAAATGTAGAAAATCATCTTACATTAACGTAAAAGTTTTCGATCAACACAATTATGGCAAAAAAGACTGAGAAAACGAATACTTTGTTTTGTTGAGTCCTTTATTTATCAGGGTGTAAATAAACGAATGTAAATAAAAACGAATAAAAGTGAAAGAAATATTCAATACTGAACATGGAAACATCAACATCAACATCAACATCCAAAAGTCAATTGTGATGTTCGAGTCTAGACAGTTGAAAAAATAACAACACAATTCAAAAATCCAGTAAAAAGATTAGAAAGAAAATATTTGTTTCACTTTTTACTCGATCAGTCGACTTGACTTCATACGAATGTTGAAAGTTTCTAAAAAAGTCGGGAGAAAATTCGATTTTATTTTTGTAAGACAAACCTCCTGGATCGAATCGTAAAAAATGATAAATTTTTTAAATGCATGCTACAATGAAAAGTGCAATGTAATGGCAAAAATATTTTGCAGTGCTCTGTAACTGTAGCAGAGCCCAGGAAGGAAACTTCTGTTTGACTGGTAGGCATTGATGCATTGTTGTTGGCGTTGTTTGTTTGTTGCCGGGATTAAATCGTTGATGAAATTTAATATTTATTATGATTTACAATGTTCGTCGTTCGCAGTTTGTTTTTGAATTCATGCTGCATTTCTGCATTCGTTCCAACAAATTCCGATAAAGAACGCATTTTCGAATATTTCACTATTCGAAAACCTTGAATTATGGTACATGCGCTGTAAACAATGCGATCATTAAACACAACTACATTAAAAACAAGAACATTCATTTCATGGACAATAAGAAACGAGAGGGGAATGAAGAGAAAGTAAATGAAACTAAAAATAAAGGAAAACACACATCTCAATTCGACTTGAAATGTATTTATAAATAAAAGTGATGACAGCTGAACCTGAAAACTATAGATCCGATTTTCTTAATATTTAAGTTACCACTTCAAAATGATAATATCTTTCTCTGTAATTACAGAAATCTTTATATTTTAATCGCCATCTGTTTTCAACGCTCAGTACTATAATGTAAATGTTCTAAATATTAACATTCATCAATTTTTTTCTTCTATCTGATTTTTTATTGAATTTTTTCCCTTTCAGTGAAATTCATTTGACTCTATCAATTGTTTGTTATTACGGAAATACCTTTCTCTGTAATTACAGAAATCTTTACATTTTAAGCGCCATCTGTTATCAACGCTCAGTGCCATAATGTAAATGTTCTAAATATTAACATTCTTCAATTTTTTTCTTCTATCTGATTTTTTATTGAATTTTTTCCCTTTCAGTTAAATTCACTTGACTCTATCAATTGTTCATGAAATATATTTCTGTGTAATTATAGAAATCTTTACATTTTAAGCGCCATCTGTCATCAACGCTCAGTACCATAATGTAAAAATTCTAAATATTCAAATTTTTCAACTTATTTTCTTTATTTAGTTAAATTCATTTGGCTCTCTGAATTGTTTGTTACTCATTAATTTATCTCAATTCTTTTCATTCCGGTGTATATGGTACGAGTATACATTTGTCGCTAATAATTCCTATATTCACATTGTGCTTGTATCTAGTTCTAGGCATGGAGGTAATAGAATTGAATCACATTTCGGAGCTATTTGCATATCGACACGCACGTTGTACCCTGTGTTTACCGATTAATTCTGACAATTAAAGGGCCGCCCCCCACATTCGACCTACTCACATTCATTCCCCTTTCCTCTCTATATCGCAATGGTACCCATGTTCAGTCCATGTTGTGTCGCTTCGATTGTCGTTGAATCAGTGGACCGATAGTCCATGCCCACCCTGTACCTGTAAATACACGATATCGATTGTCATTCATGTGGGGCATTCATTGCCGACAAATCTAATTGACGCAATCCTTTACACGCACAACTGGTTTTACAATGCATACATTACAAAATTTATAGTTATGTGATTATTTTGCTCGTTATATTTGTTTTTAAATCAATAAATATCAATACTAAAAAATGCTTATCAGTGCATACGAAATAGTTAAGATGGCGTTAGTTTTTAAAAATATAGTAATCTACACATGTTAAGCTCCATCTGAACTGTAAAATATGTATCTTCCCTATTAAAATCTTACAAATTATGAAATGAAAACGTAAATTTCGATTTTTAAAAGGCTCTAAATCCAGATAGAAAAAAGTCGTGTTTTTTTTCTTCAGAGAAGCACAACAAGCAACAACAATACGCGGAAACTAATCTTAACGGCCTCAAGAAATACCCTATATGCATGTTATGTACGTAGAATTCTATTGAGGGGTGTGCGGAACCACAAGCTTAGAAATAATCTGACCCAGTCTCGGATTACGAAAACCCTCAGGACAACGTCTGTTTATATCCGGAACTACCGCATAATGCGTCTGATGCTGTTCGTACTACTTCAGTTCGCCACCACACCATTCAAACCAACCCCCTTATTCTATTCTCGCATGATGATTCGCAACCATGAACCATGAACCTAAAACCTTAAAAGTACGACTAACGAAACGAAAAACCAAACCAAGCATCTCTCCTGAATAGTAAGAAGACGTTCGGAGATAGCTCAGGGCTCCACATTTCTATGCATGTACATGTGCATGTAAGGTTTATATTTTATAATATGGAAATGGAAATGTATTTTGTTAGAACTTAAATTTAGGGCAGAAATGTTCCAATGAAAGAGAAACATCGGTTCGCTTTTTAATGTTTAGAAGATGTTTTAGAAGTTGTCCTTCAATTTTGCACAACAATTAGCAATGCTGCTTTGGTGAGTAGATAAGTAAAGTGCGTTCAGGACCAAATACCCATGTAATTTTAAAGCTGCCCAAAATCTGCATTTCAAGGTCACTCTCCGTGAACGATTAGTTCGGGCAGCGGGGTAGGAGTAAACATCGTTCACGGAGGTTGACCTTGAAATTTAGATTTTAGACCGCCTTAAAATTACATAGGAATTTGGTCCAAAACGCACTTTACTTATCCATTTTGGTGAAAAAATCTAAAAAATATGAATTTTAAGAGTTATCATTTTGACTTTTCCTTTTTGATCTTTTTCCTCGCTAAGTTTCTTGCATTGTTAGATGATAATGGAAGTATAGTAAAGTTTTAGCAGTTTATTCCGGACGGCTAGAAATTCATCCGCAAGTTGAGATTGCGGTTTTGCAGGATTTGAGTTTAGTGTTTATGTTGCCAACGGGGTGGCTTTTCGGTCTCTCATCTCTATGTATGTGGAAGTATTTAGACGACTGCAGATGCGGATGCTCTCCTCTTCCTCATTCCTTCTTACATTTGTTACCAACAAGCCAACACAGTCAGAAACGCGAACATTTATCGTTTAAAGCGCTTTCGTCTTGTCAATATGGTCATTTAATTCTCTATGCGATAAAGTTAAATTAATCACGAAACAATTTCAAGTAATTACAACTAATTAACTCGTTTTTACGACTCTGCTTTAAATTGTTACCATTATCATGACAGCGCCGTTGTGCATATATTTAAAAAAAATAAATTGAGTTTACTTTTGAACATTTAGATATTGATTAATCGAATTTATTGCTTTTTGATGCTTCTGGTTGTGTAATTTAAGACAATTTATAATCTCATCGAATGTGAATTAAAAATGAATAGGTCGTAAAAGAATTATGGCTGGCCAGATGGTTAATAAGAAGCTTGGAAATATAATAAAAAAGTTTCAACAAGAAGTGAAGCGAACTAAGAAAAAGTTTTTATTGTCATTAAAGACAAGTTTTTATGTCGTTTCAAGTAAACGTTTTGTTTTAGTTTAGTTTAATTACTTGCCTCTTTTTCTTTTATATCAGTTTATACGTAAATAGGCGTTTCACGAGTCAAGAATTCTTGTCTTGAATTGAGTGTTCTTCTTTTGTCCTAATAAATCAAGACAAAAAGCGCAAGAAAACAATTTATATTTCTTGTCTTGTAACGTTTTGTCGTTATCTCGTCTTGAATTTGTGTCAAGATCAAGACAAGCATTCTTGAAAATCAAGAATGTCGTGAAATTTTGTAAATATAATTTAATTAAAAATTAGCTCACTTTGCGTTTCTATTAATAAATGAAATATAATTGCAATTATAATAAACATGAAACATGGATAGTTTTTGGTCCAGTTTGGTCCTTTTCCACCCTTATCACATGCCTTGTAAATGCATACACCTTGATGCCATGCTACCGCAATCACTACGACTAATTTCCAGCTAATCTAAGTGCATAATCATAAATTTAGTATTGTAAATACGAGAATATAACACATAGAAAGCCATGTGCGGATGTGATTAGTCAACACAACCACATGAAATTGCACACACAAATAAACAACAAACAAGGACCAACACCTATTCATATACAATAATTTGCAATCAAAACATTTCCAAATAGGTAAACATGTGTACAGAGGGTTTTAATGTACAAATGTAAAAAGTGCCAAGAAAGTTGAAATAAAAAATTATAAGTTAAAAAGTTTTGATGAAATCATTTTTTTCGGATTAGATTAATTAATTTTATTTAAGAGTAGTGAAAACTTGATATATTAGGATTTGTAACACCAAGTATAGTTTTATATAGAATATAGTTGGAAATTGTGTTTAAATTGGTTTAAACAAATGCAATATGTCAAAGTGAAGTGAGAGTGGGTTTGTTACTGAAATAGTAAAATAAGCTTCGTTTATTGATTGGTTTTTGCAAAATCGCTAAATTTAATACATTCACTTTGCATTTACGTTTTGATAATGAAGTTTTATATCGCAATAATACAATATGTTCTAATATATGTCGTAATAACGTTTAGTATCACGGGCCACAAGCAACCACAACATAAAACACGGAGGAGCCCTCGGAAAAGCTTACCTAAAGTAGCAGGCACGACTCCGAAAGGCTTCGGAAAGACCAAGGCAGGAGCGTACTCTCAATTCCCATATCCGAAAACGACCTACATTACATACTGTCGTCTGGTAAGGTTACGGAGCGAAATAAAGGAACGGAAAACGCGGCGCTCGAAATAATCCAAGCTGCTGAGAGCTGTCAAAGCGAACACGTTCGAGGTAATGCGCACGGATGCGAAAGAGTGCACCCGCCTGGTTGCCTATAGTGCGCAACCAGTTTTGTCCCATAGTGTAATAATTTTTAAACGTTTATGAATGTTTAATTAGTACATAGTTATTGAAACAATTTATATTCAGGTAATATTCAAACAGTGACTTTTATTTTGCATCATATGTATCCCTTAGGACACATTGTGTATAAAGTTGGTACCTATACATTTACAGGAAAAGGCAGAGTAAATTTAGAAATGGAAATGCCACTTGTATGTGCATTTATGATGAGGATAATTACCGGGCAATTGGCAACGCCAATCAACGAATGAATTTGTTTAATAAATTAAATGGATAATTTTAAACACAATAGGTACGTACCTTCATTGTTTGGATGATTGGAATTGATTTGGTAATGAAATTAGAAAGAAATAAAAAATAGGAAATCATAAAATGAATAGGGTAAAGAAAGGAAACTATCAGTTTTTCTCTATTATCAAGTTAAGTTTATAAACGTATACAAAAGTGTCTTTAGTAAACAGATTGAAGATAAAAAGTACTACAAAGTTTATATCTACAAAAGAGGGTGCTCTAAGTAAGTTATCGGTGCAATAACTAATAAGGGGACAATGTTAGGGGTGGATGTAAGTACAATGAGTAGGTATTTAGTACATTTTGGTCAAAAACGTTTGGGATTTTGTGGCAGACATCTTATAAACTGACTTCATGACATAGACAATATAAATACAGGATGTATCAATTGGAAAATATATACACTTAAAAATGTTTAAAATTCGGTTGTCGCTATTTGTTAAAAAGTTAATTTGACGTGGTAATTTTAATTAATTAAAAAATGTTGCCAGTCAAATTTACTTAAAAATAGAATTGGAAAATTGCAGTTATGAAATATTCTATATGTATTTATATCCTTTGATAACATCCTCACGTCACGATGTATATCAGTTTTGCGTTGAGTTATTATTTGTACACCCTCATGCATTTCTTATCCATCAGATGAACCAAATTCACCCCTCTGAAAGAAGTTTTTCTTCCCCTAAGCCTAAGGATATAGACAGTTGATAGTTGACTTGTTGCCACTTAAGTAAAGCAGTGCCAGTATAGTAGAACAAAATCAATGCATCTTTTCTCTTCTAGTCCACATATACGTAAACGTTCAGTTAAACTTTATTAAACACGATGATGGGCTTGTTGTGTGCTCCCCGAACTTATTGCAATTTCAGCATTTCAACACTTCATATCACAACCCTCGCCATCTTATTGATCAAGATAAATGTTGATTTTATGCATTATGCTTCAGTAAACTCAAGGTTATATAAAACTAAACTATATAGGTAAAGTGCAGGGTGGACTTTAGTTGAGTTTAGGGTTGATGTTAAAAGTAATCGATAAAGCAAATGAAAAATTAATAATTGTAAAGAAATTGAGCAAATTTTATGTCGAAAGCTGAAATATTACAAATTATAAGCAAAATTATTACTCATAGAGATAGAAGTGTATAGAGAGAACATAAAGTCGATTTATGGGCGTGCAAATAGGGGTCGGAAGGGGATTAGACGAAATCGCCATTTTTAATCGCACCTAAAAAGTCATTAGTCTGTGCGTGTACTTTGGGTAGTCTACATTTAAGGATTTTAGTATGTCATGCGACGCAACTCAATATGGCTGACCAGTGCATCACATTTGTATCAATACCTTCCCCCTATGAATATTATATCTCTCTCTTTTTTGATGTAAACTTTAAAAGGTACACATTGTTTTAATCACAAACTGTATGCTCATTTGTTCAATATTCCGATGATAATCAAACCGATCATAACATTATTATTATTATACCAAAATTATCGACACAAAGAAAATTCTTCTAATTTTCTCATTATTTGCCTCTAACTATCAACACCGATCAAGTTTCACTCAAACTTTCAAAATAACTCGTTGTTTTCTAAACATTTAGTTTCACTGAAAACAGAAAGAATTAATTAAATCCAGAATTTGCTCATAGATGGTAGCAGTGCATACGCTCTCTCCTCTTAATAAGTGTAAAGTGTAAATATATTGCTAATAGAAGAAATTAAAACTTTAGCAAAAATAATTAATAAGGGAATATATTGCTGGCGTTGTTTTAATATCGTACGCCGCTTTCCGCGACTCGTTTTATTGAATTTTAATGCCGCCAGGATACTGAAGCTGTTTATTGATGCAGATGCTGTTGCCGTTTCTCTCCTTATGCTTTTGTCCTGTTTTCCTGTTTTCTTTAAAGTGCAGTCTTGAAAAGCGTCCTTGCATTATGCAATTTACTATTGTGAGTATAAATCACGCGTAGAATGCATCGAAAATCAGACAAGGTGTCCCAATAACGGTAAAAAAAAAGAATGTGATTTTTTTGTTTGATTATGAATTATGCCGAAAGTAATGATAATTGAGTTATCAAAAAGAAACACTAAAAAAATTTATAGTGAAAATCGTCCAAAAGTCTAAAAGAGGGTTACGTTTGGTTTGTATGGATGCCAAAAATAAGAGCTCAAAATATCCCAAAGTCTGAACCAATGAACCCATGACTTCGCAAAGACTAAAAAATGATAAAAGAAATAAAAACTAATAAGTCTAATAACTAATGAAATAAAAGGAAAATAAAAACTTTTTATACGACAATTGCTTTTTCCATGCCACATCACGACAGCAAGTCTAGAAGATGTAAAGGTAAGGACGGGACAGCACGGAAAAAGTTGTCCTTTTATTTTTATGTGCGATATTCAGTTAAATGGTTAAATGTTTTATACGCGAAAAGGTCGCTTCGTATACGTTTGAAGAATATCCCAATTCTTGACGTCTACGTTTAAGTCTCTTCTTGTGTTCGGTGGAGTTGAAATTGTCCATTTTTGTCTGGAGGTGTGAGTACTACCTACTCGTAAACTAAACTCATTTTCTTAGGACACTAGCAAACACAAACCCATAATGAACTAACCAAAAAGAAGTTGGAACAAGTGAAGTGATCAGACACTTTTGACGTGTCAATTTTATGTATAAATTTAATCAAAAAAGAAGATGTGAACCGCAATTCAACATTTTTGCTCTTATCACAATTTGTTATATATTTTTATTTACTTTCTGGCCACATACCGAAGGTATGTAGATATAAGAAATAATTCGTGGAGATCCGTTGACTCCAGGTCAAAAATCGGTTTTTCGGTCTGATGTGTGCGTGTGTGTCAGTGCGTGTGTGTGTGTCAGTGTTTGAACAAAATTACGGGCAAGCCAAGCATCGTATCGGACTGAAATTTGGTATTTGGCCAGCTGTCCCGCTTAGTTGAACCTGGATTAAAAATAAACAAAATCGGCTTGTAAAGTAGATACCTTTACTTGTAGTATCTATATAATCTCCGAATTAGTTTTGAATTTCTTGCAAGATTTGCCATTAACATTTCTTCAAGAGCTAATGTTTTGGAAGATACGTGCTACCATTTCAACAATCCCATAACAATCACCAACATAAGAATAGAATAGAACAATGCTGCTCCCATCACGCTGACACTATGAATTAACAATATAAACTTCAATATTGAAATTGACGTTAAATGT
>JARJEB010031025.1:0-12436 GCA_030264535.1 Liometoxenus newtonarum
ATTTGTAAGTTTGAAAGCCATACTGCAGTATAAAAATTAAATTTTGTCGTCGCGGATAAAGTATAGTATTCAATTCGCCCATAATGCAGGCAAATTATTAATACGCTCGGGCTTTACTGCACTCGGCGTTCGCTTCGCTCCGCCTCGTGCGTAAACTTGCCCTCGCGTATAATAGCCTGCATTATGGGCTCATTGAATAATATACTATTATTATATTCGTGATAGTTGCGAAACTTGTTACTTCTTAAATGCGAATAATTCCAAACTTTTCCAAACATGTTATGTTGTATGTACTTGTTCGTTCGTTGCAGTTATAATGTGTTGTACATTATTATTAAAATTGCGCAAACTTTATTGGAAGTCTTCGTCGGATTTTAGGGGTAGAAGAGAAACCCCAATATGAATAGATAGACTTTTGACTAGTATTAGCAGCGGCGGCGACGGCGTTGCTCCATCCCCACCACCGAAAAAACCCTACGAACGTCGTCGGAGCAGCCGAAAGGCAAGCCAAGCACACGACGTGTGCGTTACGTACGTACGAACGCCGCGTTCGGATGCTGGTCTGGTTCAGTTCAGGCCCCCGAAAGAGAAGCGAGTTTCTCTAATCTCTCGCGTCGAGTTGAAAACGTTGAGTAGAGCTTGAGTTAGTTAGATGTAGAGCGAGAACAGCGCCGAACGGTTGGCGTTACACGGGGCCTCTCATAAACGAAAAACTCGAACGATACGAATCACGCACATCAGATATATATATATATATATATATACATATTTTTATACCAAGCGTCGAACGTGCAACCAGTCGAGCGAAGGAAGAACAGAATAGGCACACGCAAAGACTTCCAACAGTTCCAACTCCAATCCAACTATATAGACATAGTTAGTTAGTACTCAGTGTTGGTTTTGCCAGCGTCGAGTGCGCTCCGCCACGAAATAAACCTCAAGAATATACACAACGTTCACACGACGACAAAAGTTATTTTCTTTTTTATTTTACGCAATCATTCATTACTTTAAAGAGAATAACGCACGGGAACGTTTTATTTGTGTTGTTTATTTGTCGAGTGTTCAAATTCAAAGTGTTGTTTAGAACTGAACTGGAGGTATCATTTGAAAACGCATCGATACCGGCGAAATACGGCGCGCGAAAGTTGCACGTGTACATGGCGGTTGTCAATTATTAGTGCCCGTAACAAGTGTTAGATGTAAACTTTTATTGAACACTTTTTTGTTTTTGTTTTTTTTTTGTTATTATTTCCATTTCGGTTCGCATTTTCGGTTCAATTGAAATTGAAACTTGATTTGATAAGAATCACGAACCACCACCGGTTTGCAACATTTCATTATCGAAACGTAGTTTAAACTGGAGGGTCGAATGGAATGCCGATCAGCCGGAGGGTTGGAGTTTCAGCCCTCACCAATGTTATTGGAAAACAACCAGTACTCGCACTTGCAGCGTTCGATTGACACGCTAAGAAGTTTGGGAAGTTTAGGCGATCGTTTAGGCGAGCGTAACGTCGATCTGCGATTGAACTTGCATCAAGATTTGCGACACAACGAGTTGCGAACAGATAGACCAATGAATATGAACGGTTTGGATCGGCCGAACATGAATCTGGACCGTTATGGTGGTTTGGAATTGAATCTAAGCCTAAGCGCTGACAGGTTGGGTACCGAACGCAACATGAGTCTGGAACGATTGATGAACGATAGAAATGAGCGTATGAATACCATGGATATCGGTGGTACGATGGAAAACAGATTGAATCTGGAACGATCGTTAGCTCAGACACAAGACCGGGCGCTGACTGATAGAAACCTCAACAGTCTCGAGCGCATGGGTATGGAACGTGGTGATACGCGGCACGCCACTGCCGCCGACAGCCGTTTGCGTGGACTCGATCTGCACAATCATAATAATACGGATAACAGGGATATGAACGATCACAAGTATAGGGAGTACAAGAATCATTTGGATTCCTTGAGGAACGCGACGAACAACGGCACACAGCAAGGCACCAACACGACGGAAAGTTCAAGGTCGTTGGAGGGGAGGAATGACGACGAAAGGGGAAATTCGTCTACGCCGCCCACCCCCATCTCGGTCGGGGAGAATTTCCAAGATGAAAAGGTATTTTTCATGTAGATTCAGAGAGGTACAATCAGAAGTAAAAAAAAAGTTTGAAATCCTATGAATGTTTTGCGATAAACAAACAAGCAAAGTGCTGTAAAGTCAAAAATACTTTTCGGTACGAAAATAAAAAGTTTTAGTAACTTTCCAACAAAAATCATCCATAAATAAATCGGTACGGATTCCCACCACACAACTTTTCGACAATATCTTACGACTTTGTGGAACTCTGCGATCGTGAAATATTTCGTGAATAATTTTAATCGGAAAGTGGAAATGTATTGATTACGATTTGATATCACTAAATTGCTGTACGATTTCCACTATAATGTTGATCGGAAGATGAACATTACAGTTTCACAATCGGAGAGTTCCACGAAGTCCTATAGTAATTGGTCGGAAAGTTGCGCGGTTCGAATGTACCAATTATTTTGCATATAAAATTAATTTAAAAAAAAATTATGCGGCATGGACCAGTATCGATATATTAATATAATTTCATTATGAAGTTTATATTGCCAATTACGATAGTCAGCCTGTTAGGTTAGAGCAGGGGTCGGCAGACTTTCCAGTGAAAAGAGCCAAGTTGTGAAGAAAACATGAAAACGAATATATCAGAGAGCCAATTTTTATTTAATACTTTATATCCTCCGAGAATACGCACGCGGTGACCAAAAAAAAGCTCTTAAGTCTCAAAGTAGTAATATCTATCCGAGAACGCGGTGACCAAAAAAAAACTCTCAAGTCTCCAATTTTCAAGGAGCCGCAAACGCTTTGCAACGAGCCGCTTGCGGCTCGCGAGCCGCGGTCTGCCGACCCATGGGTTAGAGAGTTGTCCTAGTAACATGCGTAAATGTTATTCTTAGCATTAGTAATATCTATCCGAGAACGCGGTGACCAAAAAAAAAACTCTCAAGTCTCCAATTTTCAAGGAGCCGCAAACGCTTTGCAAAGAGCCGCTTGCGGCTCGCGAGCCGCGGTCTGCCGACCCATGGGTTAGAGAGTTGTCCTAGTAACATGCGTAAATGTTATTCTTAGCATGCTGATTGTTGATTGTGGGAAATTGAAAACACTTTCTGAGATTATATGTAGGTATAGATGGTTTTAAGCCTTAATATTTTGACAACCAATAGCTAGCTCCCTTCTTTACCGGCCGATTTTGTTGAGTTTTACTCCAGGTTCAAGTGAGCAAAACAGCTAGCAGCCAAGGGACAAAACCAGACTTCGAATTTTTGACCGAAAACATATCTTTCCTTACAATACTTTCGGTATGTTGGACAAGAAAAAATACCGAAATCGTTTCAGAGGGAAAAATGCAACAAAAGCTATTCAAGTGAACAAATTTTACATATTCATGTAATAATTTTTGGAAACCTAAACAAATACATATACCTATAAAAAGTTATTTATCGAATTGCCGTAAAACTAGAAACACCGAGTGTTGTAATCGTAAGCGACAAAACTAATTTACTGCACATTTATCATTTTGTCAATTGACTTTTATATCAAATCTGATTTATAATACACAGGAACAAATATTTTGACATAACAAAAGTAAAGTAGAACAAGTTCATGTGGGTTAATGATAACTTTAAGTGGGGAAAGTGGGAAAATCGATCATATATTTTCCTAGTGGATGTATTGTCTTGGTTCGTGTTTTTCGTCCATCGCAGACTGGAAAAAGTGAGGTCTGTCCACCCCACCGTCCCCCAAAAAGCCCAAGGACGAAAGGAAAAGCCGCACCGACCCCTCCCCTCCCCCAAGCACTTTGTGATGCCGCATTCATATGCGTTTTATAAGGTGTATACAATAATCTATCCCACCAGGCCAGAGAATAAGAAGTAAATTTTGTTGACAAATATAACATTAGTAGACCAATTTATATTTATCCCAATAATGTTTTTAATAATAAGTATCCAGTTGAAAAATCATTTTCAAATGCAATTAAAAGCACAAGAAGGAAAGGGTTGCTGAAAATAATTAATTTGCTGATGACGCAATTTGCAATTCGAAACGAAACTATCTAAAAATAATACTAATAATTAGTATTTCGTGATTTAAAATTTACCAGTTACAAATGCAGCCAAACCAAACATATCGTTATGGTTGTATCATTACTAATATTTTTTGGGTTTTTGTCTTTTTGATTCTAGACATCTTACCAAACTAACTTTACTGCCACTACATATGAACGTAATCATTAAATAAAAATGAATTTTATTGCATGTTTATTAAAAGTAATAAAAGGAGGAATTAAATCTTATAAGGCACAGACGCATGATCATCATTCGAATATGATTTCATTATTAAAAAATAGTTATAAAAACGAAGGGTTGTAAATTATAGCTACGTGTAATTAGTGAATAATGACTCTCTCAAAAATAAAATAAAAAACTTTAATGTGCACGTTTCAATTTTAACTTTTATTTCGAATGGTTATTATTAGGATTTTTTGATATTTCAATTTTGATTTAATATTTTATATCCATGCGTTAATTTTTTTTTTTCGGAACTAATATATTAAATGTTGTTTTGTTGCTTAGTGGTTTCTGGTGCGAGTTTTGAGTTTGGCCACTGACTTAGTCATTTTACCAATTTATATTTGCTGTTTGCTGTAGAATTCTGCTATGTACCAAAATGAACGATTACTATAAATCAAGGTCGGCGCGCTCTTGATGATGTAATGCCAAAACACCAACATTTCAAGACAACACGTCAAAAGAATCGAAGATTGAATATCTTAGATATATATATACATGTAACAAAGATAGGATTAGGCGATTAGTCGAAGTTGAAATATCAAGCAAGACGCGAAATAAATTACAATAAAAAAACAGGCCAACGATTTAATTGCTGCGATTTTCGGCAATTAAATTAGATTTTTATGTTCGTCAGGTATATTGAATCAATCTTTACAATGCTCGTAAATTTGTTATATGCATGTTGAACGTAATATACGTATAGATGGAAACGTCTACTACATGTGCAAGCTGGAATCGCGCCGCATGTTGTAGGCGAGGAAAAAAAGCGGCGGCAAGTGCCGAGGCGCATTAATCGATTCAGGGTGCCCCTCGCTTTTTTTTTTACTTTATTTTATTCTCTCCAACTCTCCAACAACTCGAATCGCACACGGAGGGGTTGTTGGTTGCATTCAATGAATGCTGAATGGGAAAATACTACTACCACGCGCGAGTTTCGGTGTTGAAAAAGTAGAGAAGAAGAGTGAGAGAGTATAAAAAAATTCGACCCTCGATTACATTTTTCCGTGCAAAGCTCGCGACGTTTTCACTGTGCGTGTGCCATGTTGGTCTTGCTCTTGTGTTTAGTAGGAGAGAGGCATGCTTGATGATGATGTTTCAGAGCGAACATAGTGTTCTGGTTCGCAGTCGCGAATTTTTTAACATCGCGGTGTGCAAACGATGAAAGAAGAGAAGGGTCTCAAAGAGGGGTCGTCGGTCTTCTACTAATAAAAGTCTAGAAAAAAATCGATGCCTTACTCGGACGGGCTCTTCTAGATGAAATGAGAATTGAGCACTGCCTAAATTTAAATTAAACTAGCATGAGTTGAATAACTATGTGTGTGGCTAAGTAAATTTTGAGAGGTGCAGTTGCAGGAAACCATAATAAGTAATCAATGAGAGAAGAAGACTATATGTAAATAAATGACAATGAAATAAGTAACAAAAAGTAAATATTTAACAACTAAACTCTGAATTGAAACGAAATTATTTCTTATAATGTTAAAAGAAAAGTCTACAGAGTGAGCATAAATGATTGAAATCGAATTGCTTACAATGAACTAGATGTCAATCATTTAAAACCACTCTGTAGACAAAGCGTTCGTTGGATCCACTGCATTTGCGGCTAAAAAATTATAGATAGTTCCGAATGACTTAACGGTAGTAGCACACCAAGTCTTAGCTTAGTAGTAGCAGAGTTACCAACTCGAAGTTGAAAGAGAAGATGGACAAATGCACATTACTTTACAAGAGTTGTAATTACATTTTGAAAAGAAAAAAAAAAGCTTAGGAAGACGCCGAAACGTAGCCAAACGATTAGACGGCAGAAATTTAGGACCGCAAACTAATGTTGTGCATATAGGTAACCGAAGTCCGAGGCCACTCTATACTAACTCTACATACGCGCATTAACGTTCACTCATTAGGTTCGAGCATGTGAAGAGTTGATCAAAAACCGCGGCACATGCACGAAAACTATCAAAAGTAATGAACTAAACGAGAATTAAGCAAATGAAAAATTGTAACTGAACACGTCAAGTAGAAGAAAAAAAAATGAATGCCACCGAATAAGAACATAATATGTGGTTGAGTTGCGATTGGTAAAATGCCTCAGGCATATATGTTCAAAAGCATCGAAATCTTTAAAATGTTACATGGAAACGAAACAGAATCACGAAACGAATTAAGACGGAAGTGTCTAATTCACGTAACAATTTTTGGCACAAAAACTGGTACTAATTTACCATTGACTTTTAGAAAATTATAAACGCCCGAGTATCTTATAAAGAAAATCAATTGTCCGGGAATTGTAAATGTCCTTGTCTCGAGTTCATCTCTACAATTAGTGGAGTCAATAAAATAAATATAATTCTATTACTTTGTAATGAGTGTTTAATTTTATTCGAAGTTCCTAGGTTCGAAGCAAGTTCCTAGGAAATATCTAATAATATGTAAACGGGTTGTCGTTGAACGACTAATAAAAGGCAATCGGACTGGTTTCAACTAATTAATTTCGTACGTTTCAAAGTTGCTCAAAAATTGCGGAAACCTAACTATAGATTTTAATTTCTTAATTATGGCCATTCATGTGGACGTAATTTTAATGCGTAGTCTGTTTTTTTTTTTGTATAATTTTAATGAAGGTGTTTGGCTCCAAGGCTGAGCTGCAATTGCACACACAGGCGCATATGCGTGAAGCGAAACCCTACAAGTGTTCGCAGTGCTGCAAAGCGTTCGCCAACAGCTCCTACTTGTCCCAACACACTCGGATACATCTCGGCATCAAGCCGTACCGCTGCGAGATCTGCCAACGGAAGTTCACCCAGCTATCGCATTTGCAACAACACATCAGGACACATACTGGTGATAAACCGTACAAGTAAGAGTAGAAACCTCATTAAGAATTAAATTTTGAAAATTGGGCGGTTTGGCGCGGTGTTTACGCTTAGTCAATAATTAAATGTGGTTTTTCAGATGTCGACATCCAGGTTGTCAAAAGGCATTTTCGCAGTTAAGCAACCTCCAGTCACATTCCCGGTGCCACCAAACGGACAAACCGTACAAGTGCAATTCGTGCTACAAGTGTTTCAGCGATGAACCATCGCTGTTGGAGCACATACCGAAACATAAAGAAAGCAAACATCTGAAGACGCACATCTGCCAGTATTGCGGCAAGAGTTACACGCAAGAAACGTATCTTAGCAAACATATGCAAAAGCATGCTGAACGAACGGACAAACGGCCACCAATTGGTAAGCGAACCTATAAATATTTAACATATAGATATTAAAACAACAATAAAACTAATGTACAAAATCAAATTAAATAATTATTCGATTTTTAGTTAAAGCAGTTGGAGGCCTTAACCATCGATCATTGGATCATCCGTATTGGCCAAAAGTTTCACCAGACAGCGCCGAAAACATGCACGATTATCCCAACGACATCTCGCGACAGATACTTGAGCAGAACGAAGATTTGGTTATTATCAGACAACAATTAAGTCAGAATCCACCAGCACCACCAAGTACACCAAACGCGACCAATCTATCGAATCAACCACCTGCGTCAGCGGCGTCCACCTACGATACGTCCATTTCGAAAAGCAACGCGAATTCGGCATTCACACCTATCAATTCAATGTCGGGACATCTGAATCATTTGAATCATCAATTGGCACCGAATCGACCCTACATTTATGACGCGTTGAGTTTCCAAAAGCAAAACAGTTTGGCCGACCTACCGAAGAGTCAGCCGAGTAATGGATTTCCCAATCAATTGATTAGTTTGCATCAGATACGCAATTACGCCCACCAACCGAATTCCAGTTTGATGGAGCATTCGTTGTTGGGATTGAAAGACAAGTAAATAGTACAAAACTACCCCTACGAAAAATAATTTCAGTCCTTGCATTGCATTTCCATGCAACTAATTAATTAATATAATATATTGATGAGAAACACACACCTTCACAAATGATAATGATATGAAGTAAATTTAATTAACACTGTACATAGCAGAATCCTTTTTTAAGTTATAAATATAAATTATATATTAAGTACTTGAAACTTTTAAGTATTTGAAAGAAAAACATGTGTAATACGCGAACAAAGATATTGTTTAATTTTATTGATAAGTAGTTATTAATTAATTATTCAACAAGTGTACATATTAGGTGGCTATGGATCGATTTTGAATTGTTGGAACTTACTACTTGGCTCAATATTTACTTAAAACTTTAAGCTAATTAATATATTCATTAATTAGTTATTTATGTATATATGTAGTAGTAACATTTGCGTTTTCATGATTTTACAATTTAAAATTTATTTAACATTGCAATTTCTGAACCTCTTTTGAACCAAAACTTAAAAATAATCATGAAATGTCACAAAAGTTAACGTTAAATGTTTTCAACTTGCAAAACGTAAAACAATGAGAAAAATACGAAATTGTTTTCGTATATATATATATATTAAAAACAGGAAATTTGTTTAAATTTAAAATAATCTTTACTTTTTAAGTCTCTTTGTGGTGATAAACTTATTAAATTACGTATTACACAAAAGCAAAGAAACAAAAATGAGCTTTAATTTTTGTGTAGTTATTATTATTACTTAAATTAATGAATCAATTCAAGCAGTTAACTTAATTACTACATATTTGTTTGCTTTATCTATTTGTTTAAATCGAAGAAGGAAAAAAAAGCAGTGAAATTAGAATATCAAAAGTTACGTTATAGTTAAACGTTTTCGTTATATCTCAGAAATCAAATGATCTTCATATTCAACAAATTTGTTAGAGTAAAATTGAATTTAGGAAATTTAAACAATGTTTAATTTAGTAATCTAGTAGATTTTGTATTTCTATGTATAAAGAAATAAGGGATGAGACGTCGAGACGAGAAATCTTTGTGATCTTTTTTATATGTTACTTAACTTTTACTTTTACGAATTATTTGCTAGCCAACTACTTAGCAATTTATTGTTCTTGATCTAAGGTTGACGACATGTGTACGAAATATAATTGGCCAATCGTTTACTTTCAGTAATATGTAAATAGTATAAATATTTTTTCTATTGACTTTATTTACTTTGAGAATATATATATTATTTTCCAAGAAGAAAACTGGGAAAATTGAAGATAATAATGTATGCAAACAAGAAGAGAAGAAAAATAGAAAATGAAAAATTAGTTGATTGCATAAATTTTCTAGAAACGAAAGTAGAAAAAATTTTTGGAAGCGAAGCAAGAAGAAAAATTACTTAGCTTATTAATAATTATTATGGTTTTTGTTATTTTTTTGAATTATTATTCGACCAATAAAAAAAACGGTTTCTATATTTTATTTGTTTTATTTATGTTCGTTTTGTTATTGCCTTCTAATTAGAGTCCATTAATAAGTTGGAAAATTTTATTGGAAACAATTTTAATTAAGAGTATCAACTAAGAAAATAAATAAAAAATGAAACAACTAACAAAAAAAAGGAAAAATAAAAAATAAATATACACATACATGTTTAACTGTGATAATTTTCGTACTGAATTATAAGGAAAACTGAATTATAATTGATTATTGTGAATTTCAAAATATAGATTGAAATCTAGACTAGGAAAATTGAAACTGTAAAGTATCTAATGCGAAAAAATAAGTCGAAACGGATTTGTAAGATATTCACGAAACGAAAATTAGTTTTTCTTTTTGAATTGAATGAAACTTATGAACCTTTTGAGTTTTGATGGATGAATGACAAAGTGTAAAGTGGTTTGATACCTTCTTTACGAAAAAGTGTGCATAAATTTTCTTTATAAATTGCATGAAAAGCAAAAGAAAAAACGATTACTATGAAAACAATGACGAATTTGTAGATATTGATAATGTAAAAGTGAAAATGAAACCGAATCGATGAAGAATATTGAAACATTGAAAAAGATACGGATAAAAGTTAGTCAATTTGTAAATAGAACAAACCCAATTGAAGTTAGCGTTAAATGAAATATAATTTACTAAGAGTAATTATTATATTAATAAATAAGTATTAATATAAATAGCACAATGAAAATTATATAAATACGAATGCAAATGCACAGTTTAACTGTTTGATAATGTAATACGAAAATAATAATTGTATTAATTAATTCCAACTACTAATGAAGTTGTAATTTGTACTATGATGTAAATGTATTTGTAAATGTAAAAAAAAAAAAATGCAAAAAAGCAACACAGACACAAATGTTTTATGAAACTATAAAAAGAATCTAAATCTTTATGAAAAATATTATAAAATAAATATTGATATATGAATTATTATTATCGATGGAGTGCAGCAGATTTTACTAAGTACATAAAAATGAAAACGTATTAAGTGTGAATGCTTTTTTGAAGAAAATACTTGGAAAATTATGGGGAAAAAATAACTTAAATTCAAATGTATTTTAAAACAAAGAAATTAGTACTTATTATTAATACCCTCAAAAATGTGAAACCATTTGCACAAATCAACCAACCCCAAAACAAACCAATTAAATTTAAAAATTCTCATTGATATTAATATTGTATAAAGACAGAAAATTAAGAAATTCAACCATAATTCCTAATCGCTCACAAAAAAAAAGAAAGAAAATTCATTATGTGTCTATACTTATTAGAAATCTTGCAAAGAAATGTTTAATAATTACAAAAACTAATAAGAATTTGCCATAATCTAAATATCGACAAGGAAATTGTCATTTGCCCTTGAAATTCAATGTATTTTTTTGTAACTTTCGGCACAACGAAATTATATTTTGTTTTAATTGTTATCCCTTACTTGTTTTATTATGTATTATGTCAGGAATGAAGTTGTTTTGAGAAATTGGATTTGTGCTCTTGTATTAAAAGGAAATAATTTGACTTAAACACCCAACATGTATCCACGTTTCATAATTTCAAAATAATTTCAATAATTCACGTCGAACAAAACCAAATATTTTAACAACTGTATCGATGCTTGATTACTAAGTGATTTTTTAACAATGTCAGCGCAATAAAACAACATCATTCACAAATGAAAGTTTTTCTTCAGCTTTTTTATGAAATTATTTATGGAAAATGTGCGCAAACACAGCAGGAAAAAACGTTATTATGCATTTAATGTTATTACTTAATGAATAAAAATTAGTATGTTTATTGTAAGCAAACAAAAATATGTGAAATAAATGAAAATGAAATGATCAAAAATTAACTTTCCATATGTTCTCTTTGAATATGTTCCCGTTCAATTATAATTATCATTTATTCAAGTGTGTTTGTCCATATTTTAAGAAGTTATAAGCAATGGCGTAGCAAGAAATTTTTGTCCAGTAAGCAAAGTTGTCGAAAGGGCAAGAAAGAAAAATTTTAGTATAAATTAACATTTGAAATATTTTCCCTTGCTTCATAGTAGCTACGCCACTGGAGTTATAAGTACTAATCTTATCGTCAACCTGTTGCAGATTGTTAAATCTGTTTTCGATGGTCGTTCCTTGTTCCTGTCATGTCGGCAAAAATATAGCCGCATTCATTGAAAGTTACGTAAATTTTAACGCATAATTGATTGCGCTGATATCAAATAAAACAGAAAAAATATTTTGTTGACTCACTTTGTATATATTTGTAGTTTCATCAGTAAAATCCAGTCGAGAATCCTTTGTAACTTCCACTTCAGCTTTAGAAAGTACTACACTTTGATGAAAATGTAACAAGACTGTCGTTATTTGCAGCGTAGCTTCAGAAATCGTTGTCGTGTGAAAGTTTTGAAAAACAAAATGTATTCCTACAAACACACCAGAAAACATTAATATATTTGCACTATTATTACAGTAAGAATTATTGAAGAAAACATTGTTAAAACTAAATTATTCCAAAACAATCAAAAAATTTCACTGTTATGTTCAACGGTCATAAACAAACAAAAATTTATATAAGCTGAAATAATAGTAGATTATATCATTAAGCGTATAAGTGACACTTTGTGTGGCGAGTAGGAACGGTTGACCGACGAGCGCAGCGAGTCGGACAATTCCTACGAGCCACACAAAGTCATTTATA